>LR751434.1:0-64884 GCA_902729485.2 Mus minutoides | reverse complement strand
GGGCCAAGAAATGAGAGTGGGTGGGTAGGGGAGCAGGGCAGAGGGAGTGTATAGGGAACTTTCAGGATAGCATTTGAAATGTAAATAAAGAAAATATCTAATAAAAAAAAGAATTAAAAAAAAAAGATATTGTTCCTTGAAAAAAAAAAAAGAAGTAGGCCAGTTGGTGGCAGAATTGTGCTCCTGACTAATACTACTATAGGACTGTCACAGGCCGTTATCACTGAAGGGACTATATATACACTAGGACTGTCACAGGCCGTTATCACTGAAGGGACTATATATACACTAGGACTGTCACAGGCCGTTATCACTGAAGGGACTATATATACACTAGGACTGTCACAGGCCGTTATCACTGAAGGGACTATATATACTATAGGACTGTCACAGGCCGTTATCACTGAAGGGACTATATATACTATAGGACTGTCACAGGCCGTTATCACTGAAGGGACTATATATACTATAGGACTGTCACAGGCCGTTATCACTGAAGGGACTATATATACTATAGCACTGTCACAGGCCGTTATCACTGACGGGACTATATATACTATAGGACTGTCACAGGCCATTATCACTGAAGGGACTATATATACTATAGGACTGTCACAGGCCGTTATCATTGAAGGGACTATATATACTATAGGACTGTCACAGGCCGTTATCATTGAAGGGACTCTGGCTAGCTTTGAACTTAGGAAGCGTGGATCCCTTTGGCTCATCTAATTAACATGCCCAATTAAAATTAAACATTTCAACCTAAAGAGGTTTCCCTTTTATCTTTATAAACTGTCATTTTTCTATGTGCTACTTCTGTCTCCTCTCTATCCCCCTATAGAGAAAGAAATAAAGAGGTATAGAGATAAAGGTCCCTATAAAGGCAGGCCTTTATCACTCTGGGATCAATACTCCTTACTTGTCTCAGTTGACCATTATTCCCCCTCTTTTTTATCCCCCTACCCTGCTGTTCCCTCTTTTCTACTGTGTTTGTCTCTTATACTACTCCCTTCATCCCCCAGGGGTAAATAAGTCTCCTTTGTGCTGAGAACTTGGTCTTGGGACTCCTGAGTTGGAACTTTCCCTTTCAATCACCACATATTCCATGGATGTAGCCCTTTCTATGCCCACAACATCTGTTGTAAGGCCACTCTACTTAGTAAGAGGACTGACTGACTTGGAAAGGGGAGTGGGATCTTTTCAGTGTAGTAATGAGTTCTATAAACTTCCTCTTTGGGATTTGTGAAATCACATGTAAATCTGTCTTTAAGAAGAAATGCAGCTTTCTAATGTTATTCTGCTATACTCTTAGACCAGAGCCTAGTGTAGCCATCATTAGAGAGGTTTCAATCAGCAACTGATGAGAGCAGAGGCAGAGACCCACCGCCAAACATTATGTGGAGCTCAGGGAATTTTATGAAGGAAAGGGAGGAAAATTTTAGAAGTCAGAAGCATCATGGACACCCTCAGAGCACAGCCCACAGAATCATCTAATCAGGGCTCATAGGGCTTACAGAGACTGAAGAGACAATCAGGTCTGATCTAGATCTTCTGCATATATATTATGGTTATATAGCTTAGTGTTCTTGTTGGACTCCTGGTAGCGGGAGCTGGGGCTGTCTCTGACTCTTTTGTCTGCTTTTGGGACCCTTTTCCTCTTACTGGGTCGCCTCATTTAGCCTTAATATAAGAGTTTGTGCTTAGTCTTATAATGTGTGATACCATGTTTGGTTGATATCCCTGAGAAGCCTGATCTTTTCTGAAGGGAAACGGAGGAGAATTGGATCTGGGGAGAAGGGGGTGGGGGCAGGGTTAGGAGGAGAGGAGAGAGGGGAAACTGTAGTCAAGATGTAATCTATGAAAAATTTAAAAAAAAGATATATGAGAGAAGAATGAATAAATAAGAAGGAAGGAAGGAAGAAAGGAAGAAATTAAGCATTCATTGTGGAGGAATTATAACCATTATACCACTTATCCAGAACAGTATAGAGGGTAGTCTTTTAATGTTTAAAAAGCTGAGAGAGAGGATTAATTGTGTTCACAGAATGATAACTCTGTCATTTTCTGTCTATAAAAACTACAAATCCAAAAGGTTTTCTGTGTATATACACTTACCTTATTTCATAAAACAATTTTAAAGAATTCACAAAGTAACAAAATTGAAAAATTGGAAGATATTGTGACTATGCAATAGTCTGCGGGATTTTTTTTTCTTTTCTTTTTGAAATCTTTGTCTTATCTGGCAGTTCTTTTGTAACTCTGTGGCAAGTCAGCATAAATCCTGGTATTTGAGAGAGCCTTTGCTCAGCTTCTTTCTCATATGGAATAGCTTTAAAATAACATTAAACTCCTATAGTTTCTAAAATAAGCATACATTGTGGATTAGTTTATGCTTGTATCGTCAATAGAAAAACATCATCTTTTCTTTAAAGGATAGATTTGAAAAAGGCTATTCCAAGTCTCAATATACTAGGTAACATGCATTAATTAAACATATCCTTAATGATGTAAGGAAACATACTATTATTGTTCTCTTTTCAATTTGTTCTTGGGTTTTTGAGACAGGGTCTAAATGTATATCCCAGACTTCAATGGAACTCACTATAGAGTCTAAAGTGGCCTAATACTATGATAATCTTGCCTCTGCCTCCTAAAGTGTTATGATAACAGGTGTGAGCCTCCACACCAATCTTGCTGTTTTGTTTATTATACATAATCTGTGTTACAGCTTTAAACATTTCTGGATGCATTCATTTAGACTTTGTTGCTGGGAACATATTTTAATCTGTGTATTTTCTTCCTTCCTCCTCCCCCTCTTTTTCTCTTTTCTTCTTCTGGTTTAAGATGGGGCTCATATAACCCAGGATGGCCTCAAACACATCATGTAAGCTAAAAGTGAACTTTGATCCTACTGGTCCAATCTTCCACATTGGGAGTATAAACCTCCATTACAACATGCAGCTAGGTTGTATAGTTTCTTTAAAAAAAAAATCAGATGCTTATTCTACACACTGATAAATATATAAGTTGGAATATATTATCTAAATAACTCTTCTTAAAGGCAGCTCATTTTATTGGAAAAGAAAATAGCTTTGATACTTAGGATATAAAGCTTTGCTTTTAAAAACTCTTTTGTAACCAGGAATAAGATAACTGTATATGTGCATTTCCATACTTCCAAACGATTTCAAAAGATGAGGCCTCTGGCTATTCATATTAAAATTCAATAGTGCATAGGATCAAACTGCCTCAGAAAATGAATGCAAAAAATGAGAAATAGCTTCAAGTTGTCCTTGGTCTTTCAGGGAAATATGATAAGATTATTTTGAATGGCAAAAAGAGAGAGAACATTTGATATCATTTCTCCTAACACTGTAAACAGAAATCAAGTTGATTTGAAAGACAACTTTGTGAACAAAAATTTTTTAAAAGTAGGGAAAAATATAGATGAACATAGAAGCTGCGAATCTAGAAAGAGACAATAAAGGGCAGAGGGCAAACATCAGGGGCAAGGAAGAGGACAGAGGGCAGATGGTCGATGTTGTAAGTTATGTCCACTAAGAAAAGTGCTGGGAGGTGCTGGAACATAAGGCAAAGAAATCTATACAGAGCAAACTAAACATGACCTTTCAGATATGCCAGTAAAAAGTACTTAACATGCCAAATAAAATGTAGAATTAAGGAAAAGAAAACACAGGTAGAAATGAAAGAAAGCAAGGGAGCAAGCAAGAGAGAAGCACCTTTATTTATGTACATAATATAGAAATCACCCAAACCTTTCTCTTCACTCTTTCTCCATTCTCTTTTGACCTCCTCACTGCATGTGACATACTTCATAAAACACGGTTCCAGCCGGGCGTGGTGGCGCACGCCTTTAATCCCAGCACTCGGGAGGCAGAGGCAGGGGGATTTCTGAGTTCGAGGCCAGCCTGGTCTACAGAGTGAGTTCCAGGACAGCCAGGGCTATACAGAGAAACCCTGTCTTGAAAAACCAAAAAATAAATAAATAAATAAATAAAAATATTAAAAAAATCCAAAACCCACGGTTCTTCGGTCTTACATCGCCATGTGAAGAAATGCCAGTGACACTGATCTTAGTAGGCCTTTAAGATCTCAAAGGAGCCATGGGAGAGATCAAAAGTAAATGTAGATAATGGTGGACTCGGAAATAGTATTGTTTGGCTCAAGGCCTAAGTTCTCCGGAACTGAAAGCAGGAACTTTCTGTGGGAATCACCAGGTACTTTCTAGGACTTAGAACAGAGTGGAATTTAACCACCAGAGCTGCCCACAGGGAGCAGTGAGGCTTTAGAGAAGCCCTGTAAATAGCAGTTTCCTGCCACACAAAGGCTAGTTGAGAGGAGTGCGTTCATGCATGTGGTAAGTCACACTTACCCATCCACAGAAGTCGAACCATCTTTGCAACCCAGTAATGAAGTCGGTTTGCTCATGGTCAATGACTGTTTGGATGTGTTCTTGAATTTGATCTGCACAAGTATAGAATTTTAAATCAGTTGCCAGTATTGAGAATACTGTCTAGCGTTTGTGAAAAAAAGGGAAACTTCTATTTTACATATTTTATATAAATGATTTAAGATTGAATATTTAAACATAAGTAAATAACTTAAATGTAAAACTTGAAATAAAAGATTGCTGAAGGACACACCAAAGGATACTTTTATAGGATATATAAAATGATTTATAACATATAATGTAATTGTTTTTCTTATTTTATTGTAAAACATTAAAATTATCATGAAACCCAGAATGCAAATTTTCTCTACATGTCAATCAAAATGTCTACACAGACTTGTTTTCTGGAAGATTAACTCTGCAAAACAAGGAAAAATATCTTTGTCATAAAATATAGAACAATCAAAAGTAATGAAGTTTTTACTTCATACTTGAAAATTGTGTTTGAGGAATTAAAATTCTTCAAAGAAGGGAAACCAAAAAAAAAATTCCACATGAAATAATAATTCATATTAATATGTACATACTGTTTTTGTTTTGTTTTTGTTTTTTGTTTTTGTCTTCAGGATGTTTTCTAAGATGCTTTGTAAGAGGCAGGAGGGGACAGAGCTAAAGCTAAATTGGAAAGCCAAAGTCAATATGGCTGAAGGTTTATGATGGAGCATGGAGCTTGGAGCTTTCTCAGCAGATGGGAAACATTCTAGACAGAGCCTCTGAGAGAGATATGTCTGCACATTTACTTTTATGTGTGGAATGATTCTTAAGAATACAATCAATGTACCTAACAAGGGAGTAGCTACCAGTTAGATCTCAAAGGAGCCATGGAAGCAAACAAAAGTAAGTGTAGATGATGGTGGACTGAGAAATAGTATAGTTTGGCTCAAGGACAAATCCTCCGGAACTGGAAAGCAGGGACTTCCCGTGGGAATTACCATGTACTTTCTAGGACTTAGATGACCAGGAAAACAGCAGAGGGGTGACATGAAGCTGAGCACTGTTGGAAGCTAAATTGCAGAAGTTGTAGTTCAGCTTCCATTGGCATCGCAAAGCGTTGTCCAGATCCACTGTAAGTCTTCACAATGTCCAGAGTATAAATAAAGAAAAGCAAGATGGCCTCAGACAAAAGAAAACTAAAAGTGGTATAGAGGCAATGCACAACCTTTAGATATCAAAGCTATTATGTAAGGCAAACATGAACATATTCAATAAATATAAACCAAGACAAAGTAATACGGGTTTAGAATTTAAAAGAAAAAAGTGTCAAACAGAAAAGTCTAGAACCCTAAAATATCAAAACTTATTATTGGAAACATGGCTGTAATAGCAGTTTGGATATAAATGGATAATAACAATAAGAAAGCAAAATTATCAAGTTGAAGCATAGGAATGAGGAACAGTTGAAAAAGAAAAAAAGGGCTAATGATGTACTGTATAATATTCTAAAATTTAGGTAATACAAGGTCTTATTTTTCTTTAATTTAATTTTTTAAACTTTTTTATTAGATATTTTCTTTATTTACATTTCAAATATTATACCTTTTCTTGAGTTCCCCTCTGACAACTCCCTAACCACTCCCCACTTCCCCCTGCTCACCAACCCACCCACTCCCTCTTCCTGGCCCTGGCATTCCCCTATACTGGGGCATAAAACCTTCACAGGACCAAGGGCCTCTCCTCCCATTGATGATTGACTAGGCCATCCTCTGCTACATATGCAGCTAGAGCATGAGTCCCACCATGTGTTTTCTTTGGTTGGTGGTTTAGTCCCAGGAAGCTCTGGGGTTACTGGTTAGTTCATATTGTTGTTCCTCCTATGGGGCTGCAAACCACTTCAGCTCCTTGGGTCCTTTCTCTAGCTCCTTCATTGGGGGTCCTGTACAATGGATAGCTGTGAGCATCCACTTCTATATTTGTCAGGCACTGGCAGAGCCTCTCAGGAGACAGTTGTATCAGGCTCCTGTCAGCAAGCACTTCCCAGCATCCACAATAGTGTCTGGGTTTGGTGACTGTATATGGGATGAATCCCCAGGTGAGGCAGTCTTTTGATGGTCTTTCTTTCAGTCTCTGTTCTACACTTTGTCTCCATATTTCTTCCTGTGAGTATTTTGTTCCCCCTTCAAAGAAGAACTGAATCCACACTTTGGTCTTACTTCTTGAATTTCATGTGTTTTGCCAATTGTATCTTGGGTATTCTGAGGTTCTGGGCTAATATCCACTTATCAGTGAGTGCATATTATGTGTGTGCTTTTGTGATTGGATTACCTCACTCAGGATATCCTCCAGATCCATCCATTTGTCTAAGAATTTCATAAATTCATTGTTTTTAATAGTTGAGTAGTACTCCATTGTGTAAATGTACCGCATTTTCTGTATCCATTCCTCTGTTGAGAGACATCTGGGTGCTTTCCAGCTGCTGGCTATTATATAAATAAGACTGCTATGAACATAGTGGAGCATGTGCCCTTATTACATGTTGGAACATCTTTTGGGTATATGCCCAGAAGTGCTATTGCTGGATCCTCCTGTAATACTGTGTCCAATTTTCTTTTCTTTTCTTTTCTTTTCTTTTCTTTTCTTTTCTTTTCTTTTCTTTTCTTTTCTTTTCTTTTCTTTCTTTCTTTCTTTCTTTCTTTCTTTCTTTCTTTCTTTCTTTCTTTCTCTTCCTCTTCCCCCCTCTCTCCCTCTTTCTTTCTCTTTCTTTTTTTTTGTGTGTGTTTACAATGTTTTATTCTTTCCCTAAGATGAGAAGTACCACCCAGCCGTTATATTATTACTACCTTTACTATTTAGTCCCTGTATTCATTTATAACCACATTGGAAATTCTACTTCATAAAGACTAGAGTATAAAACCAACATTCATTATTTTTACATAAAATAAAAATACGTAGGAAAGGGAAGAGAAATTGCAAACAAATGCAAAGAACAGATGTATCAGGAAAAGAAAGCCTAGAAACTGGTTTGTTCTGATAACTGGTCCTGATTATTATTTTTAGGCAATTTTTTATTAGATATTTTCTTCATTTACGTTTCAAATGCTATCCGCAAAACTCCCTATATCCTCCCCGCACCGTACTCCCCAACCGACCTACTCCCGCTCCTGGTCCTGACATTCCCCTGTATTGGGGCATATGATCTTCCCAAGATCAAGGGCCTCTCCTCCTATTGATGGCCACCTAGGCCATCCTCTGCTACATTTTCAACCAGAGACAGGGCTCTGGAGGGTACTGGTTAGTTCATATTGTTGTTTTTCCTATAGGGTTGCAAACCCCTTTAACTCCTTGGGTACTTTCTCTAGCTCCTTCATTAGGGGTCCTGTGTTCTATCCAATAGATGACTTTGAGCATCCACTTCTGTATTTGCCAGGCATTGGCATAGCCTCACAAGAGAGAGCTATGTCAGGGTCCTGTCAGCAAAATCTTGCTGGCATATGCAAAAGTGTCTGGGTTTGGTGGTTGTTTATGAAATGGATCCCCAGGTGGGGCAGTCTCTGGATGGTCTTTCTTTCCATCTCAACTCTGAACTTTGTCTCTGTTACTCCTTCCATTGATATTTTCCCCCCATTCTAAGAAGAAGCAAAGTGTCCACACTTTTGTCTTCCTTCTTCTTGAGTTTCATGTGTTTTGTAAATTGTATCTTGGATATTCTAAGTTTCTGGGCTACTATCCTCTTATCAGTGAGTGCATATCATGTATGTTCTTTTGTGATTGAGTTACCTCACTCAAATCCTCCAGATGAATCCATTTGCCTAAGAATTTTATGAATTCATTGTTTTTAATTGCTAAATAGTACTCCATTGTGTAAATGTACCACATTTTCTGTATCCATTCCTCTGTTGAGGGACATCTGGGTTCCTTTCAGCTTCTGGCTATTATAAATAAGGCTGCTATGAACATAGAGGAGCATGTGATCTTATTACAAGTTGGAACATCTTCTGGGTATATGCCCAGGAGAGGTATTGCTGGATCTTCCAGTAGTACTCTGTCCAATTTTCTGAGGAACCGCCAGACTGATTTTCAGATTGGTTGTACTAGCTTGCAATCCCACCAATAATGGAGGAGTGTTCCTCTTTCTCAATATCCTTGCCAGCATCATTTTGACTGGTGTGAGGTGGAATCTCATGGTTGTTTTGATTTGCATTTCCCTGATGATTAAGGATATTGAACATTTCTTTAGGTGCTTCTCAGCCATTCAGTATTCTCAGTTGAGAATTCTTTGTTTATCTCTATACCCCATTTTTTAATAGGGTTATTTGGTTCTCTGGAGTCTAACTTCTTGAGTTTTTGTATATATTGGATATTATCCCTCTATCAGATTTAGGATTGGTGAAGATATTTTCCAATCTGCTGGTTGTCTTATCTGTGTTATTATATGCCTTGATAGTCTTATTGACTATTTGCTGGCTCAACTGTCAGTTAGAATGCAGAAGAATGCTAATAGATCCATTCTTATCTCCTTGTCCAATGTTCAAGTCCAAGTGGAATCAGGACCGCCACATAAAACCAGAGACACTGAAACGTATAGAGGAGAAAGTGGGAAAAGCCTCGAAGATATGGGCACAGGGGAAAAATCCCTGAACAGAACACCACTGGCTTGTGCTATAAGATCAAGAATTGACAAATGGGACCTCATAAAATTGCAAAGGTTCTGTAATGCAAAGGACATTGTTCATAAGACAAGAAGGCAACCAATACAAAGTCTTAAAAAGCAGTCTTTTAAGTAGACAATGAGTCTAGACTATGGGAATACTTAGACTCATATAAAGAGTCTTTCAAGTCTTCAAAGTTCTCCACAAACTGAACATGCCACATCAGCTTGCTGAAAGCCAGAAGCCAGAATAATAGGGTCCAGGAATAAAGAATAAGTTGATGGATGAATTTTCAATTAAAGTTGAATGATATTGTTAATGTGCTATAAATGCCAAGTTGTGATTCTATGTGCAAGTATTGTGCCTCAAGAATTAAGATAAAATCGTTTTCAATAAAATCAGACATTTCAGTCCAAGAAGATTTATACTACTAAATAGAGTAAATGAGGCTGTGCTTAAAAGGAAAGGGGTCTCATATGAAAGCACAAATTGGAAAAAAGGAATAAAAAGCAACAGAAAACGTAAATACATGGGTTAATATGAAAGCGTGCTGATACTTTCAAAGGGCAGTTCAAAGTCAAGAGAGTAAGGTTTATGTCGTTCTTAGCACAAAAGAGGAAAGGGTGAGAATTAGATTTAAACTTTATAGATTTAAACTTGTTGCAAGGCTCCTGATTTCTTTTTGGAAAGCATTGAATGTGTTTACCCAAGAAAGAGAGACCTGGGTCACCATGTCCCCAGGGTGACCAGAGATCACTCAAGTGTCACTACAACAAACAAATATGTGACAGAGAGGTGCAAAGGAGAGAAAACCAGAGCAGTGTGTTTGCTATGGAGAAAGGTAGAGCTGGAGAAGTGATGGAGGTGACAGATGGGAGAGAAGGTTGAGGTCTACATTCTGTCATACTCCATTAGTGTAGATGCAATGGTATACAACAGCCTGGAACTTACAGAGATGCAGACTCAGGTCCTGAACTTGCAAGAGGAAAGGTTCACTTTCTGGATTGGCCCTCCTTGAAGGACCACCATGGTCTGCTATACCACCAGAGGCCACATTGGTGTCGGTGGTCATGCTGCTGCCCCAGATCTTGATGAAGTCTGAGACTCACGTGGACACATGCAGTCTTTACTGGTGCCTGATGTCTTGGTGATGTTCTCAGGCTTTGTGCCTCCTTACTCCCAGATCCATGTTGATGTGTGTGGCATGTGTAACCACCACAAAGCTCATGGTTTGTGGAGCTGTTGAGGGCCATGAATGGGTCAATGGTCCTGATATGGCTAAAGGCCATATGTCTGCCGTGAAGTCCATGCTGATGTTCGTGGGGTGAAGTGACTCCTGAAGCCATGATAATGTCCTTGGTCACCAGACAGCTGGCTCTGCCCTTTGGTAGCCCACAGTGCTGCAGTGCAGGCAGAGGGGTGTGAGCACTATAGAGGTAGCCACAGATATCTTTGGTTATCCTACTGTTGTCCTCAACTGAAGGCTTCTGGTGCAGATGCATGTGGAGCTCCCTTGGGGGCTGGCCACTAGATATTTGCCCAAGTTCCAGTGAATATATGGACCATACAAAATGAAATTTTAAGGGGATGAGGGGCAGGTTACAGGAGAAAGGGGCAGAGATGAGAAGACTGGGAAATGAGCATGATCAGGGTACATGATGTGAGATTCCTAAATAATTAATAATAACAATAATGATTAATAATAACCATGTTAACCTAAGATAGCTGTAACATAATTTATGCAGATGAAATTTCTACATAACAAGTATAATAAAAATAAAAATAAAAATATGCAAATACTGAATATAAAAGAAAATGACAAAACAAAAGAACATAAAGAAGACAAAATGGATGAAATAAGAATGAAATAGCACATAGGAAAAATAAGAAATATTGTAAAACAAAAGGTAGGTTAATACTAAAGTAGTATCTGATACTAATAGAATAAATAACTTTGAATACAAAGGTCAAACTGGATTTTTAAAGGGACACTTTTTACTTTATATGCCCCAATACAGGGGAACGCCGGGGCCAAGGGGTGGGAGCGGGTGGGTAGGGGAGCAGGGCCGGGAGGGGGGAGGATATAGGGAACTTTCTGGATAACACTTGAAATGTAAATGAAGAAAATATCTAATAAAAGTTGAAAAAAAAAAGAAAAAAAAAGGGACACTTTTTACCATTCTTAATATAAATTTGAAGTGTATTTTTTGAGAATTTTATACATGTAGCAATTATTTTGATCATATTCACCCTGAGAAGCCCCTTATTCTGACCTGCTACCTACTTTTCCCAACCACAGGTCCTTTTCTTAAACATGACCTGCTGAGACCCATTAGTGCTGCTTATGTACACATGGGAGTTGGGCTAATGGAATGTAGTACAGTCAAACTAAAAAGGGTACCCCCCCACCCCCAAAGACCCTCCTGGAACTCCCAAGCTAGGGATATTCTCCACTTCCCCTTTGTTAGTCCCCATCTCTACCCCAAAAGTTCTCCTGGTTTCATGTCACATATATTATATTATCCAATATTTCCCACTTCTTATTTTAAAAAAAACCTTTCTCACCTTTCATATTCCCCTTTCTATATATCTATAATCTTTTCCCATACATGCCTATATATATTATACATATGTACACACATACTTTTTACAGGATGCATATTACATATACGTACATATAGATGTATACATATAATATACACAAATTTATAAGTTTATATTTGTTCACCAATAAGAGAAAAATTTTAGGTATTTACCCTTCTGAGTCTGATGCACTTAAAATAATGATTTCAATTTAATTTCCTTTAAGTTTCATTTTTCTTTATGGATTCAAAAAATGCATTGTGTATATACACCACACGTTCTTTGTCAATTCACCTATTGACCACGACTAGTTGAACTTGTAGGCTATAACTGTTATGTTGACTTAGAGCCTTTTGGGTATGTGCCCAAGAGGGATGCTGCTGAGTCACACGATAGGCATATTGTTAAAATTTTGAGGAGCTTCCAACTGACCTTCATAGTGGCTGTACAAGTTCACACTTCCATCAGCAATGTTAAGCATTTCTCTTTCTTCACATCCTGGCCCATATTTGTTGTTTTTGATGATAGTCTTTCTGATTGGAGTTAGACAAAAATCTTAAAGCTGTTTTAATGTGCCATTCCCTAAGTGTTAAGGATACTGAACACTTTTTCAAATATTTATTGGCCATTTTATCTCCACTATTTAATTCTTTGGTGTTCTTTTCCCATTAATTTGCGTATTTATTCATTTTGCATCCTGATTGCAGTACCTCCCCCATTCTTCCTTTCCCTTTGCCTCCGAGAAGGGCGAGGCTTACCCCTGGGTACCAACCCTTCCTCCCTGGCACATCAAGTCACTGCAGGACTAGGCACATCCCCTCACATTGAGGCCAGACAAGGCAGTCAAGTTAGGGAAATAGGATCTACAGGCAGGCAACAGAGTCAGGGACAACCCTGACTCCAGTTGTTTGGGAACCCTCATGAAGACCAAACTATACATCTGCTACATGTCTGGTGACCCTAGGTTCAAAGTATGTATGCTCTTTGGTTACTGGTTCAGTCTCTGGGAGCCCCCAAGAATCCAGGTTAGTTGACTTTGTTGGTCTTCTTCTGAAGTTCTTATCTGTGATGGTTTGTATATGCTTGGCTGAAGGAGTGGCACTATTAGGAGGTATGGCCTTGTTAGAGTAGGTGTGTCTCTATGGACCTGGGCTTTAGACCCTCACTCTAGCTGCCTGGAAGTCAGTATTCTGCTAGCAGCCTTCAGATTAAGATGTAGAACTCTTAGCTCCTCCTGTACCATGCCTGACTGAATGCTGCCATGTTCCTGCCTTGATGATACTGGACTGAACCTCTGAACTATTAGCCAGCCCCAATTAAATGTTGTCTTTTATAAGACTTGCCTTGGTCATGGTGTATGCTTATAGCAGTAAAACTCTAAGACACTATCCCTTCTGGGTCCTTAAATCCTTCCCTCAACTCTTCCACCAGACTCCCTGAGCTTTGAGCTCCATATAATGTTTGGCTGTGTGGATCTCTGAATGTGTTTCAGTCAGCTGCTGGGTAGAACCTTTTAGAGGACAGTTATTTCCTGTGCTATTATGATCCCTTTCAGTAAGTTAGAGGTATAATTTCTGGTGAGTAAAACCATAATATTGATGTTTTCTGTGTCCAGCACTATGCTTGTGGTTTTCATAATTAACTCATCTAATCTTCAGTCATAGTATCAGGGATTGGGCCAGCGGCTGGTTGGCCCTGCCCTCTGTCTCTGCTCTATCTTTGACCCTGCACTTCCGGTAGGCAGAGCACATTTTGGGTGGAGGTTTTGTGGGGGGGTTGGTGTCCTTAACCTCCACACTGGGAGTCCTGCCTGACTACAGGAGGGGCCCACTTCAGGCTCCATATCCTCCACTGCTAGAAGTCTCAGCTAGAGTCACCCTGTAGTCATAGATCCCCTGGACTCTCCTTTATTGCCGATTTCTTAGTGTTGAATTTTTTTTTGTAATTTTTAAAAAAATAAACTGTATGAGAGCCTACTCAAGGTGCAGTTCATAAAGGTTTTCACATTCTGTAGGTTGTCTTGTTACTCTGAGCAGTGCATTGCTGCCGTGTAGAAGCTTTTCCACTTTATGTAATAACATGCCAATTCTTGAAATTATTTCCTGTGCTATTATGATTCTTTTCAGTAAGTTAGAGGTATAATTTCTGGTGAGTAAAACCGTAATATTAACATTTTCTGTGTCCAGCACTATGCTTGTGGTTCTCATAATTAACTCATCTAATCCTGAAGCCAATCGCAGAAGGTAGGTTCTACTTCATTACTCCATATTGGTAAAAGAAGCTGAGTTATATAGAGCTTTAGTAAGGTTGAGATTTTCTTTTAACTTTCCTAGACTGACACACTGGGTGCACTAAGCTCAAAATCCAGTATGTCACTGAAGTTAGAATACCACCTGTAAAAACAGTTACTATGAAACTGTCTGCACTCTATAGAAATATGGTTATAGTGTGTGTGTGTGTGTGTGTGTGTGTGTGTGTGTGTGAGAGAGAGAGAGAGAGAGAGAGAGAGAGAGAGAGAGAGAGAGAGAGAGAGATTGTAAGAACCAGGCATCTTGAAATAGTTCTAATTCCCTTGCAGACCAGGTCAGTCCACATTCTTAGGGAAATTTAATAGAGAAAGAAAGAATTGGGAAATAAAGAGATACATTAATCAGGAACAGAGCAGGATAGGGCTGGCCTGATAAACTGTGTTGAATATTAAATAAAGAACAAATAAATCAGGGTAGAGTAAGAATACAGTCTGACCTCCTTGCTGATCCTCAGCACAGGTCTCATGGGGTTTCTTTCACACGTCCAAAAATATCTTGTTGCATTCCTAGTCATTCCTCCGAGAAGTTAGGTCTTACATGATACTCCCACTTATGGTAGTCTTTCATGGGACAAACTTCAAGTGCTGATCTCTTCTCCAAGTTTCCACTGAGAACCTGAGTTACAGACTCTGGTCTGGTCAGTGACCAGTCAGTTTACAGGTTGACTTGCCGGTGCTGATCACACTTTGGGAGTCCCTCAGGAGTCTGCCAGAGAATGCTGTTCTTACCTTGAGTAGCCCATTGTGAAGTTGAATCATAGATGGTGGTCTTGTCTTTGAAAACTGGATTATGAATATTGGACCTATCCCTGTAAAGTACCTTCCCAATGTTCAGTGTTTTACTTAGACCCCTGAATTTGTGTTCCTTTGAAGGCTTTGGTTCTGATCCAGTTTTGATCTTTCTGAAAATTGAGTGGTTTTGAGTCATAGTGCCTTCTCTGCAGACTAATGACATCTGCTAGCCACGATTTGGAGACTATCCCTATGACCCCCTTTTCTGAGTTTCCCACAGGTACTGTTCATAGAGGGTCCTAAATTTCTGGACTTTTAACTCAGCAAGGTTTTTTTTTTTTTTTTTTTTTAATTCAGTGGCTGCTCCATCCAAGTGCTGAGAAAAGACGGCTTTCCCTTGAGTTTCTCCTCTCCCTACCTGTGATACCACCCTGAGGTTTTGAATGCTACCTCCAGCCCATTTCTGCCCTTTAAAATGGTCATTCTTAAAAACACAACGTAGATATTCTGAGTCTTTCTGGTTTTCATTTTATTTCCCACTCTCTCTACTGGCACACCTCATTGAGTGAAGGGAGTTCTCTAAATCTAGTGCATCTATCTAGGATGGATAACATTGGACCTTGTCTCCAAATGCTTGGGTAACATATATAACTTCTAAAATCTGTTATCAGCTTTCTCTGGCTCATTCCCTTGAGATTTCAGCTGACTGTGCCTGTATGTGATTAGCTGTTTCCTTTCCCAAGTCAAGGATCTTTCATCCAGAATCCTAATATTTGAAAATCATGATGTTGTATGTCTTAGTTAGGGTTTTATTGCTATGAACAGACACTATGACCAGTATAACTCTTAAAAAGACCAATATTTAATTGTGGCTGGCTTATAGGTTCAGTCCATTATCATCAAGGCAGGAACCTGGCAGCATCCAGGCAGGCATGGTAAGGGAGTAGCTGAGAGTTCTACATCTTCATCTGGAGGCTGCTAGGAGGAGACCGGCTTCCAGGCAGCTTGGATGAGGGTCTTAAAGCCCACACCCACAGTGACATACCTACTCCAATAGGACCACACCTTCTAATAGTGCTACTCCCTAGGCTGAGCATATACAATTCATCACATACTGGTTAGTTTTTTTGTTAACTTGACATAAGACAGTGTATTAATCAGTGTCTTCTACAGGAGCACACTGATAGAATCTATCTATCTATCTATCTATCTATCTATCTATCTATCTATCTATCTTGGCTGGTTTTGTGTGTCAACTAGACACAAGGTGGAGTTATCACAGAGAAAGGAGCCTCACTTGAGGAAATGCCTCCATGAGATCCAGCTTTAAGGCATTTTCTCAATTAGTGATCAAGGGTGGGAGGACCCAGCCCATTGTGGGTGGTGACATTCCTGAGCTGGTAGTCCTGAATTCTATAGGAAAACAAGCTGAGCAAGCCAGGAGAAACAATCCAGTAAGCAGCACCCTTCCATGGTCCTTGCATCAGCTCCTGTGTCCAAGTTCCTGCTCTGTATGAGTTCCTGTCCTGACTTCCTTTGGTGATGCAATGTGGAAATATAACCTGAATTAACCCCTTTTTCCCAACTTGCTTCTTGATCATGATGTAGTATGTAGGAATACAAACCCTGACTAGGATTCTATGCATCTCTCTCCCTCTCCCCNTTTAAGATACATGGTTAGCTCTAGCTTGGAAAGTACAAAGTGTCCTGGAAGGCTGATATTTGGACAAAGCACTTTCCTTCAATTTCTTCTCTCTTTCAGTATAATAGGAGGAATTACATTCAAGGGTGACATAGGTCCCTTGCCACTCTTATGCTCTATAAATCATGAGCCAGATGAGGTAGAAAGATCAAAAGGCAGGGCAAAGACTAAAGAATTTGTATTGGAGAAATACCTTCAATTTATCAGCACCACCCCACTTGCTAGTGAAAGAGCAACTGTTACAGGGTGGACCCCCAGAACACTGTAACAACACTGTGAAAAGCAGACATCTGACAGCTCCTGCAGTTATACTCAACAATAAATAGCTTTGTTTTTGCTTTAGTGGAATTTATGGAGGATTTAAGTTTCATTAATTTTCTGCTTTTCCCCCAGATAATTGTCCTCATCATTTCCCCATCTTTTTGCTCGTTAACACACAATCTATCTCTTAAAAAAAAAAAGAAAGAAAGAAATGGGTTGATCAGCATAAAATCAACCCTGAAAGTAAATCATAAGATTGTGCATTCACTTTATATTTCTGCTTTCTCCAGTTTGCTGCTGCTGGTCTTAGGACCATTGGCTGGGAAAAGGAACATTTTGCAGGCTGTATGGAGTCCATTTCAGAGTCTTAAGAATTCAGGGGTAAAAGCTGTCTCACCCATTTAAACATTCTTTTCTTTCTTCAGTGTTGAAGGCAATTCTCCTTTCAGATGAGCTGTGTCTTCTTTAGGGGTTTATTGCTGTGAAGAGACACCATGACCAAGACGCATGTATAAAAGAAAACATTTAATTGGGGCTGGCTTACAGTTTCAGAGATTCAGTCCATTCTCATCATGGCTGGAAGCATGGCAGCATCCAGTCAGACATGGTGTTCAAGGAGCTGAGAGTTCTACACCTTGATCCTCTTTCTTCTGCACTGGGTGGAGCTTGATCACCAGCCCCTCCAGTGCCCCCCCCCAAAAAAAACCTACCTACACAGTGACATACTTCCTCCAACAAGACTACACCTATTCCAATAAGATCATACCTGCTAATAGTGCCACCTCCCATGGGCCAAGCATTTTTAAACCACCATAAACTGTGTTTCATAATTTAGTTCTTTCAACATCTATATAGAACTTGAAGTCCCTCTTTTCCCCTCATAGAAACAATATTGTAAATGCTGTTTACAGTTCTCAGTACAAACCATAATGACTTATTTAATCCACAGTAAAGCTAAATCAATATTTTCAAGACAACGTGAATCATGAAGACAATGAAACCTTTGGAGCCAGAATCTGAATCATTAGTTTGAGAAAGAAGAGGCCAGTTGGAGGGGGAGGGGAGACAAAAAATTTAATATAAGTCACATTTAGAGAGATATGTATATGATAATGTCATAAGGAATCCTAACAAATGTCTACTAATGTATTTTTGATTTTTACTGGAATTAAAGAATTTAATAACTTTATAATATAATCTCACTATGAGTAAGGCATACTTTTTTCTATTATTCATTTGCTTTTTTTTTGGTAAAGTGTTAAATATTTTTCTTAGTTCTGTACTGAAAATTTTAGTTTCTTAAAAAAAAGACCCAGTTATGTTATACAATTATGCTTTTGTGTGTGGGATATGGAGCTGTAAGACTCTGATGAGCCTTAGCTACTCACCCTCTGAGTGAACCATGTGGAGCCAGGGATCAATTAAAAAAAAAGCAAGAGGAATTTATTGTTCCAGCATGCTGGGGTCATCCTGCACTCAAAGGAGAGGCAGTGACTCCAGGTAGCCCATTTGGCCAGTTTATACACAGCTTTCACGGGTAGAATAGAGCAACAGCCACTAGGCACAATGTGATTGGTAGAACATTGTGACTTTTAAACTGACTGGTCCTTAAGGAATGAAGTCTGTGGGTGGCCAATGGTCTGCCTCGGTCTGCCCTGAGGAATATGTCTATGTGCACTGGACTTTCCTAATTTGCAGGCAGCCCCCAACCTGTGGTCTTTCTGAAGAATGTAATCAGCCTCTCCCTTCTGGAGGGGAGGGGTGCTTGGTAGAATTTCCCAAAGGTCCTGAGCTGACCTCTTCAGAACTGCTTCAGGTTGTCCACAGCCACTAGCTATGATTTGTCTTGTGCTCTAGGAGGGGTGTGATTTTTGTCCCCTGCAGATAGTTGCAGAATTTGGAATTCTGAGCACTCTTGCGTATGTGTGAATCTGAAAGCCCCAAGAGGACCCATGGCAGCTGCTGCTCCCCCTGCTGCTGTTGGTCCCTGATGCTGATCTCTGCTGCTGCTGATCTCTGCTGCTGCTGATCTCTGCTGCTGCTGGTTCCTGATGTAGCTTTTGCTGCTTCTACTATTGCTGGGTTGCTGAACTGCTGGTTAGAGATTTCCTGACAATGAAGATTAGACTTGCCCCAAGGAAATCAATGACCCTAATCAGCAGGAAGTAGTTTAATGAGATTAATACTCCCTTTCCCTTCTAACCTCCTTTCTCTCCTATCTACTGATAGGGGTTGGAAGGGATTGGGTGGGAGAAGGGTGGTAGGTAAAAGAACCCAATAATGTAGCCCCAAAAGAGTGGCTACATAATCTCTAATGCTAGTTACCTCCTCTAGATTTTTCCATTGGAGTAATAAATTCATCCTGGAACTCGATGAATGCATGAAATGGGAAATAATTCCCTAGCCAGGGAATTATTCATAGGGAAGGGAAGATCACAGCTAGGGAAGTCTCTCAGAGAAAGCAGAGTCAAGAGAAAAGGAGGGTTGTGGCTTGAAGAAGGTCATCTCACCCTGTGTTGTAAAAACATTCACTGGTTATTAAAGAAATTCTTTGAAGAAATGTCCTTTGTTGTATATTTGTGATACATTTTTTCCCCCATGGAGTCCTCTTCAGTCACCAAGCCCAACATCACTGGTTTTCTGACATAGATCAGCACTTCATCAAGGAGGTGATTTCAGACAGCTGTGTACCAAACCTTGTGTCTGCTCCCTTCACTTCCCACTTTACTCTGCCGTTCCTCTTCTCTTCTCATTTGGCTCTGATGACCTTGTGCCTCAGGAGACCTTGTGCAGTCAAGAAGGGGTGGATGTTGCCAGTTACTGGGAATTCTTTAATTTTTTCTTTTTTTCTATTATGTATTTACTTGGATATTTTCTTCCATTTCCTAATTGGTTCCTATTTAAATGTAGTATTTATTTTCTGTTATTTTAGCCATCCACGTTTCCCCATATTTTGATTTTTTCTAGAATTCTGTTAATTCTTTCAATGAGAATCAACTAAATATAATTTGAGTATAAAGGATAGACTAGTCTTCCATCTCAAGTATAGTCTAGACATAGAGAGAAATCCTGTATTATCTCACTTGTATGAGGAAACTGAAAAGGTCAAATTCATAGCAGATTCGTATTACCAGAGTTGGGCATGGAGAGGTGAGTAGAGAGGGGGAGATATTGGCCAATAAGTTATTTTTAAACAAGTTTAATTCTATCTAGAGTTCTACTGTGTATGGTAACTATAGTTAGTAATAATCTATTGTGTATTTCAAAATACCTTTAAAAGAGGATTCTCAGGATTCTCACTACAAAACCTGATAAATATAGTTGGTAAAATGCTAATTAGCCCAATTTGATTACTGCATCATATCTATTTATGTATCAAAATATCCCATTGTTCTTCATAATTATGTATAGCAATTATTTGTAAATTATAAGTAAACCAAAATGGAAGAAGCCAGCTGGGAATAATTGCTCTATTGGGAAAGAAGACAATATAAAATAATTTAAAAATCTTTTAGGATAGTTTATATTGCAGACATTCATTTTCTTTGGAAAATAAGTCTTGAGGAAACTGTGACTGTGTTCTCACCCTTGGTAAATGAATGCAAACATGTTGCATATTATAAATATACTGGATTTCATACTACAATTTTATATGTTATTTTCAGTAACTATAGCAGAAAAAAATCTTGGAAGTCACTTATTTAAGATACAAGGTTCATGGAGAAGACGTTTCTGAACAGTGCGTGACCAGGTAGTAGGGTAAATAGAGAGCTCAGAGTCTTTACCTTTGACCAACCTTTGATCACCCCAGGATCATACTGTGGGGTTCACCTCCTCTTCAGCTGTTCACCTCATTGATGTTTAAATTAATGCTTTATTTTAGCTTACAAGGTAGTGACTTTACTTTATTATATCATTTTTATTTATTGTCTTAGTTACTGTTCTATTGCTGTGAAGAGACACTATAATCTAGGCAACTCTTTTTTTTTTCAACTTTTATTAGATATTTTCTTCATTTACATTTCAAGTGTTATCCAGAAAGTTCCCTATATCCTCCCCCCTCCCGGCCCTGCTCCCCTACCCACCCGCTCCCACCCCTTGGCCCTGGCATATATATAATATAATATAATATAATATAATATAATATAATAATATTATATTATATTATATTATATTATATTATATTATATATATGCCCACTATAATCTAGGCAACTCTTATAAAAGAAAACATTTAATTGGGGGCTTGCTTACAGTTTCAGAAGATCAGTACATTATTATTACAGCTAGCAGTATGGTGGCAGCATGCATACACAGTGCTGGAGAAGTAGCTGAGAGCTACACATCTTGATCTATAGGCAAGAGAGAGAGAGAGAGAGAGAGACAGAGACAGAGAGACAAACACACATGTGAGAGACCAGGCACACACACACACACACACACACACACACACACACACACACACAGGCACACACACAGGTATGGTGACACATCTCCTCCTCAAAAGCCACACTACCTAATCCATCTTATCAACTGGGGACTAAACATGCAAACATTTGAGCCTATGGAAGCCATTCTCATTCAAACCCCCCACGGACATACAAGTTATCATAATTTATTTCTCCTTCATTAATATCACTCTCAGTCACACTAGAAACTTGCACATTCTTCTTCCTGGCCTTAGTAAGGAGTTTCTGATGTAAACCTTTCATAGAACTCACTGACCCTCTCTCAGGCAATGCAGACACAGACAGGCCACACTTGGGGTACATGTGTCAACTCCAGATTACTTTCAACTGAGCTTGGGAGCCATCATAAGATTTCTGTTTATACATAAAAATTTCCAAGCAGCCAGTGTCATATTCAACACCATGCCACAATGGCCCCTACCTGAAAGCAGGGCCCACTGACTCCTTCTGTCCTTGGCAGAATTTTTTTTCCTCATGGCCCCCATTTCTATCGTGAATATTCTTTAGTTTATAACACTCTCTCCAGCAAATGGCAGCCACCTGGCAAGCAGCATTACCACTTCTACTGTTTCAGCGGCACTCCTGCTGTGGCAGCCCTATTAACCTCCCAAGACCTGTCCTCTAGCTCACAGCTATCAGCACATCCACTTGCCTCTCACTTCAAAGCCTCCGCATGCTACCTGCCAAGAAGCCAACCACAGTGATACTGCTCTCCAGCCATAACTGTGTTAATTTCTGTATGTGCATTTGAATACCTTCAAAACCCTATCATTTATCTCTGCAGGTGTCCTTGTGTCCAGCTACCCTTCTCTTTCACATTCGGAGAGTCTGTATGCTAAAGAACTCAGTGTTACAACATGTCCTCCCATTTTAAAGGATAAGTGTTACCATGACATGGATAGGTTGATTTTTAAAAATAAATTCCAAACAAACATGGCCATTATGCTATTTGTAGATAATACAATTGCTATTAGGACTTATGATATCAATCACCATCACCTACTGCTCTTATGAAAATGTCATTCTCTCTGTAGACATTATGGAAACATATGCCCAGACCAAGTGTCTGTACTCACCATAATGAAAGGTTTATATTGAATTGCATGGCCCATGCACATCATACGTCAGTGACTCCATTCAGGGTGGCAATTGGATTAGCTATTCTTACAGATTGTGGTGTTAATCTTGGGCTAGGAGCATGGTTCCTAGTCTGTGCTCACTGGGAATTTTCTCTGACCACTTTGTTCTCCCTACATAGTCTGAACTCCTTCGGTCGAATATCTGTTCCTGTACGATCCTAATCTTTACATCCTTACTGTGGAAGATGGTATACTTCCATATGCTCAGAAAATATGGCAAGCTACATGTGTGGTGGTGCATGCCTATAATGCCAGGAGTTGAAAGATGGAGACAGAAGGGTCAGGAGTTTGAGGTTAACCTCAGCTGCTTAGTGAACCCAAGGCCAGACTGGGCTACAAGTAGCTCTGCATTAAAACAAACAGATTTCCCTTCTCTACAGCCCTTACCCCAAGTGCATGCTAACACACACACACACACACACACACACACACACACACACACGCACACGTGCACACACACACCAAGAAATAAAGGAAGGACTTGTGGCAGGGAGCAATTCATTCTTTGTTTCACTGGACCTTCCTTTCTATTCTGCATGCAGCAGCGTGGCAACGCCACATGAACACGGGTGCTAAGAACTTGCCCATTGTCACAGGTTTTCTCCATTTCATCTCTATCATCTATAGCTATGTTGAAATAAGAAATCTTTGGCACTTTTCACAATGCAAGTACTCTATTGGAAACCACGAGTTTGTAAATGAATCCTGAGAAATCATAGCTCTTACTAGTTCAGCAGTCCATAGACCTTGAAAAGTGACTCAATCACCTGTTGTAACTGGATAAGGATTCTTTTTGGGGGGGGAGGGGTCCTCATGGTGTGGTTTGTGGACCACAGTCTTTTTTTTTTTCTAAAGATATTTTCTTTATGTACATTTCAAACAGTATCCCCTTCCTTGGTTTCTCCTTCAAAACCCCCCTATCCAATCCCCCCTCTCCCCAGCTTCTATGAGGGTGTCTACCCTGGCACTCCTGCCTCTCTGTCTTGGCATTCCCCTACAGTGGGGCATGGAGCCTTAATAGGACCAAGGGCCTCTCCTCCCATTGATCTCCCACAAGGCCATCCTCTGTTGCATATGTAGCTGGGGCCATGGGTCCCTCCATTTGGTTGGTGGTTTAGTCCCTGGGAGCTCTGGAGGTACTGGTTGGCTCATGTTGTTCTTCCTATGGGGCTGCAAACTCCTTCAGCCCCTTCAGTCCTTTCTCTACCTCCTCCATTGGGGACCCTGTGCTCAGTCCAGTGGTTGGCTGAGAGCATCCACCTCTGTATTTGTCAGGCACTGTCAATAGCCTCTCAGGAGAGAGCTATATCAGACTACTGTCAGCAAGCATTTGTTGGCACTGGATAAGGATTCTTAATTGTTCCAGATCCTTCCCTTAGACTATACCATGGGTACAATAGACTTTGTCTCAAACAAAACAAAAGGAAGTTGCACAGATACTTGGCTGTACAACAGGGCTTCTCAAAATTGGCATTATTAATGTTTTCTACCACATAAATCTTCAGGTGGGGAGTATCCTGTTTTTTTCTCTCTCTCAATAATTAATTTTATTCACTTTACATCCCGATTGCAGTCCCCTCCAAGTTCCACCCTTACAAATCCCTCTCCCTATTATCTTCTCCCCTTCTCCTCTGTGAAGGGGAAGGAAGCCCCCCTTTGGGTACCACTCTTTCCTGGGACAACTAGTCCCAGCAGGACTAGGCACCTCTTCTCTTGCTGAGCCCAACCAGGCACTCCAACTAAGCAAAGGGGATCCAATGGCAGGCAAGAGTCAGAGGCAGCCCCTGATCCAATTGTTAGGGGACCAAAAAGAAGCCCAAGCCGCACATCTGCCACAAATGTATAGAGGGCCTAAGTCCAGCCCATGCATGCTCTTTGGTTCATGGTTCAGTCTTTGTGAACTCCCTGGTCCCAGGTTAGTTGACTCTAGGTATTCTTATGGTGACCTTGACCCCTCTAGCTTGCTCAATTCTCTCTGTCACTCTTCCACAAGACTCTCCAAGCTATGTATTTCCCTTTGAGGTTTAAGTATATATGCAACTTGAGATTTAGAAATATCGCTGAACTCTACCAACCGGATCCTAGTTTCACTCCTTCCTTTCATGGTGTGCGGGAACACACATTGCCACTCCCCCCTGTATTTAAATTTCTCCATAATTTTAGTTGATATGAAATGTAAGACCTTCAATTCCTGTGATTACTTTTTCTGAAGAAGATTTAGCTATTTAATTTTGACTTTAATCTCATTTTTTAAATTTTAAATATATTAAAGAAGTACACAAAAAGTTTAATCTCTGATTTGCCTTGAAGCTAATTTGAGACTTTAAAGAACTGGCAAGAGTTCATTCTTTGTCTAAAAACTAATATAACAAGGCAGTTATTAATCTAACCTTCTACAATCAGTAAAAGTGTGAGCACTAGGTAAGGAACGCCATGCAAATGAGCTGCTGCCTAAGCTTATGAAAACTGAGGACCAGTCATCCAGGCTATGGGTACTCAATGCCTTTAAAAAAATATATATATTTTAATTAAAATTTAATTATATAAATTCCCCTTTCCTTTTTTCCCTCTAGTCTCGCCCATGTCTTCTCCCTCCAATTCTTCCCAGTTCATCTCCTTATTCTTTTTCAAATTAATGATCTTTTATATTGCTATAAAATAATATACATATGCATGTGTGTATGTGTATGCATGCACAAATATATAACAAAACCCACGATGAGTTCACTTCTGTTGGTGTATACATGATTTCAGTGCTGATCACCTTGTACTTGGATAATCAGTTAGGGATCTTACCTCTGGGAGAAACTTTTTTCTTTCTTTTAGCAGGTATTAATTCTTTGTGTAGGGGGTGAACTCCATGACATTTTTCCTCTTCCATGTTAGTATGTCTGTTGGTATTAGTTTCATTTGATTTTGTATAGGAAGACCTTTTTAGAAGACACAGTCTCAGAATAGATTGTCTGGTCCTTTAGCTCTTAAATTCTTTCTGCTCTCTCTTGTGTTGTAGAGGTATATGTTGGGGTTGGACACCCCACAATCTGTTGATCTTTGTGTTAGCCTTTTCCTGATATTTAATCATCTCTATTTGCTATAAAATGAAAATTCTTTGAAGAGGAGTATGTGAGAGATAGACTTACCTGTGAGTCTAAGACAAATTTTAGAATGTTGTTAGGAATTAAGCTGGTCTAGTTAATTGACACTAGTGAGTTCTCTTCTAAGATCTTGACTTCACTAACTCCAGGGAGTTGGCTAGATTTTGAGTAGCAGGCATTTAGTGGGCCTTAAGTCCAATTAGACAGCTATTAGTTACTGCCGGCATATAAGCGACACTACAGCACCTGTAGGGATAGCTTGATATGCTGCATAGAATTATTATCTATTGCTCCCTTCCTTGGCAGATTGCATGGTTCTTTTCATAGTACAGGGAAAGTTAGCACACAAGAGAAAGCTTTCAGGTTAGATCAGGTTAGATCCAGCTCAAATCATCTGAGTCCTGTGTCCTCCGTGGGCAGTGATTTTAGCAATAAGGACTTATCTTCAATTTCCGAGGCAACCAATGGAGACAATAATCACCTGTAATATTTTGGAATCTCTTGGACTATCCTGATCAACAACTAACACAGAGGGTTCTCATGCCTGGTACCTATATTTGCACACACACACACACACACACACACACACACACACACACACACACAAGCATAAAGTCTATGGTTCTTATGGGAAGCATTGCCAGCCCAAGGTACATAACATTATATAACCATAACACAATATGAGTCCTTGAGGCTTTAGCAAACAAGATTGGTGTTGTTAGCCTCTACTTCTTCCTTTTCCTTCTGTACTGATCTTGCTCCAAAGCCCCCCATGGGCATTTATTGTTAAGAAAAACATTCTTGTGTAAGTCTCAAATTTTCAATTTTGGAGGTATTGGGAAGTGTTAAGTGATATTTCTAAACTTATTGGTGATGAGACCATAGATACAGCTTGGAAAAATGTTGCTGTCAAGTAGTTTCAGCGCCTGTCTCTAAGTCAAATGAGAACTGACCCGAAATGAGTAATCAGTCAGGTTACTGATCATGGTTCTGGTTTCCTGGTAATATGCCAAATTAAAAGACAAAACAGAATTTCCATTGGGGGGAAAAACCAATAGTGATAAGATTAAACAAAAAGGAAAAACAGAAACGAATTCTTATAAGTATGAACTATTTAGACTTTGGAGCTGGACACAACAAATAATTTTGGACACAGCCATTGACACATTACGCGAGCATGCAAATCTAAGGTTTTGAAATGAAAGTTTCTAAATCTAGTTCTTAGATATTTATTTATAAATGTATGTTTTACTGTTTATGATTTTTTTTTGAATTTTAAAAATTGTTTTACTTATTTACATTCTAAATGTTGCTCTACAGAACAAAGAAAGAATATTCAAAGCTGTAAAGGTAAAGAACTATTTATGATATTTTTCAATATTGGAAATATGGAATGAACAACATCAACATTTCTTATGCTGAATAAAATACACCCATCATAGGGGTATATTATATGTTATAGCACAAAATAAATTACTCTTTTCTATGTGGGTGTGTGGTGTACACATTCATGCACATGTTCATATATCTGTGCACAAAGGCGAGAAGAGGGTGCTTCTTGCTCTATTACTCTCAATCGTATCCTTTAAGTCAGGTTTTTAATTTATCTATCTATCTATCTATCTATCTATCTATCTATCTATCTATCTATCTATCTATCTATCTATTTTTGGGCCTGGAGCTAGGCTGGTGGCCAGCAAACCCCATTTATGTCTCTATGCTCCACAGTTCCAGCTTTCCAGGTAGGTGCTGAGTCATGCTCAGCTCTTTTTTTTTTTTTTTTTTTTAGCATGGTGCTGGGGGTTTGATCTTGGGTCGTAATGCTTGGGGAACAAGTGCTCTTACCCACTGAGACATTCCCCAGCCCCAGAAGTTACTATTTTAACATATTCTCTTAACCTCCCTTTGAATACATATTTCTGAATAATAAAGCATTAAAAGGATACTGGTTTTTGAGTCTTCATTTTTTGCATACCCTTATATTACAAAAATTTTCTGAGATCTTGTTCTAATTATGCTTGCTATTGCTGTGATGAAACACCATGACTAAAAGCAAATTGGGGAAGAAGGGCTTACTTCACTTACAGCTCCATATAGCAGTTCATCATCAAAAGCACTGAGGGCAGAAACCTAGAGGCAAGAGCTGATGCAGAGGCCATGGAGGGGGAACTGCTTATTGGCTTGGTTCTCATGATTTGCTCATCCTGCCTTCTTATAGAATCCAGGTCCACCAGTCCAAGTATGGCACCACCCACAATGGTCTGGGTCTTCTTCCACTAATCAATAGTTAAGAAAATGCCTTACAGCCAGATCTTTTGAAGGCATTTTCTCAACCGAGATTTCCTTCTCTCTGATGACTCTAGCTCATGTCAAGTTGACATAAACTAGCTAGTACAGATGTTAAAAGCTGTTTGAAAACAAACCTGAGTTCTAAAGGATAGGTAGTGTTTTAATTTGCCATAAATTAGTACAGATTTGTCTTTAGTAATAAATGCCCAGTTTGTTCATACACATTTATTTTTACTAATAGTGTTCTGATGAAATTCTAATTTTTTTCTTTTACAGTTGACTTCTAGGAATTGAACTGTTGCTGAAAATAAGAAATACAGGGCAGCATTAAAAATGATAATTTTAAGTTTTGGGTAGATGCCTCACAGGGTAAGAGGTCTTGCTGCATAACCATGAGACATCAGTTCAATTTCCCAACACCCACGTACAAAGCCAAGAGTTACTGTGCACACAGCTATAACCTCAGCACTGTGGGCAGCAGTGACTGCATGGTTGCTAGGGTTTGCTGGAAATCAACCTAGTTCTTGTTCAAAGAGAGACTCTTCACTCTGGTCTATGCACCATAGACAGACAATTCACACAGCTATGTGCATATTACATACAGGAACACACACTAACACAACTATGCAGACACACACACAAACAAACAAACAAACACACACATGCCAGTGAGAATTTTAAAGATTTACCATTTTTAAACTTACATTTCAGAAATACAGCTTCAAGTATAATATCTAAGGCAATAATAGTATTTGCACTGTATTTATGTTATGAATTTTGGAAGTGCTTTTTTTTTCTCAAAGAGGTGTTGTGTGTGTGTGCTGCATCCATATTCTTTGCTGACTTCAATTTTTTTTTATTAAATTTCTAGCAGCAATGGTTGACAACTTTATTACTATGACTGACTTTGACAGAATGACTTTCTGCACTTCACTTTCACTTGATAGATACACAATTATTCATAACAAAAGGAGAAGTAATAGTTCTGACTCCATCTACAGCAGTTTCTGTTCCCTGAAATCTAGAAAGTTCTCCCAGTCTGCTGAGTTCATATAATGCCTTTGGATTCTCTGACAATGTGGTTAATGTGAGTTCTAACTATTGTAGAGCCATACAACTCATCTTTGTTCAACAAGGGATTAAGATATTAAAATATATTATATGATGCAATATTCTCATTGAAGTCCAAAGGCAGCAATGACATCTCTACAGGAGATGTGGCTCTACTTGTGTATAAATGTAATTAGTGGCAGTAAAGAGTGACTTCTTTTATGGCTGTTCAGATTTTTAAACTAGAGTATATGACTGCATCTAAGAAAGTTGCCTTTTTGGCTCTGGTTTTTTTTTTTTTTTTTGTGAAAAAAGAAATTGCATTCATCTCTGACAGGCAATTTATTCTCAATTGCAATGTCTTAGTATAGAAGATTAGGGTCATGATGTTTTAGGATTGCTTTCTCTGGCCAGTACTTCTGACAGCGGCTCAAGTTAGAACAGTAGATAAGAATGACTTGGGCTAGAATCATCTTTTTAGACTATTTTGTTATAACTTGTTAAGTTGGCAAGAATCCATGATACATGTCTCATGGAACTCACCGTATAGTAGAAACTTAGAGAACTGAGTTTGTTTGATCCTTCTGTGACATCAAGTATTTAAATAAATGCTTAGAATGAATTTCTTATGACATATGTTGGTAAGCCAATATTAACTTCAAATAGTAGCTTCTTGTAAATTTTGAAGTACTGAAAGTGTTGATCTATAATCCTTGTCCTTGGTGTTGTTGAACTTTAATTAAATTCCTTCCCTACCTTGACAGCTTTCTTTCCTTCGTTGTTGCAATTCTTAAAGTGAATCAAGTTTTCACTTGATTAGAGGCTGCCATTTCAGAATATAATAATTCTTAAACCCAAGAAATTCCACTGGAATTTAATTTGACTACACAAATTAGATAGTAATTTAATGATACAATAAGCTATGTACTATTTACTTTTTAAAATATGGTTAAAAAGTTTTGAATTGAAAACTCGGCAAGGCTGGGTATGGTGATTCATGTCTTTAATCCCAGTACTAGAGAGACAGAGGGAGGAAGGTCTCTATGATGCCAGCTTGGTCTATACAACAACTTCCAGGACTGCCTGGAGTACACAGAGAGATCCTGTCTCAAAATTAAATTGGAGAAAACTTTGAAATCTATACTCTTCAGTTTTATTGCATTTTTATAGAATATTATCAAACCAGTAGGAGATACTTTGAGAAGAAAAGAGGGAGCCTTGTTAGCCCTTTCCAGAAAGACGTTTCCTTCAATTAGGATAAATCCTTTAAATTAATCTCTGCAATTTTCCATTCTCTAGAAGGCAGCAGATTATGTGACCAACTAAAAAGTATAACTTTCTGAAACAAAATTATTTAGAATTCCAGAAAAATGAATATTTTCAGTCTAAAGCTATATTATTTGGGCTGAGTGTAACAGAAATTTTGGGAATCTACTGTTTTGTTTTTATTAAAAATGATTAAAAATTTATTGTGTTTTTTTTTAACCAGCTATACTACCTGATGATATTGACAACTCTGTGATAGATAAAAAGCAGTGTTGTGTAGTTTGGAGGCTATGGGCCAATAGTACTTATACAATATTATTTTTTAACTCTTTGTCTCTACTCATTAGTAGACGTGATAGTCTTGTTTGTGTACGTCTTATCCTAAAATTGTGTATTAAAATGTATGTTTTCTTCCTTCTCACACTTCTTCATATTCTCTGCAGTGATGGCATCTTCATCTGTCAGCAATGATGGTAATCAATGTGGTTTTCTGTTGTAGTTAGCTTAGTTCCACGGTCATCTATGTTCTGTTATCTCTTAAAATATTCACTCAGCACAGAGTTTCTGCCATATTTTTCCCTACTGCTTGTAGACAGTTGATCCAGGAAAGGAGAATTCATAACTTTTTCTACTATAACCTTGGAGAGAGAAATATGCACCTTGGTTTAGCTCAGAAGGTTCTTGGATTCCTGTAACATACAATCAAAGTATACTGAATTATTTGTTCAATATATTTGATATTCATGACATTTCTTCAGCACACAACAATGGGCTTCCATTGTTGTGCCTTTGCTCCTTTATTCTCTCTGCTTAAAATCTTTCATCTGCAAATATTCTCACAGATCCTCACTTTACTCTGCTTTCTACTGAAATGTCATCTCCATAGAGAATCTGTTGGAAATGACCAAACCTATGACTCCTTAGGGGCATATATTGGTCCATGACTTACACAATTGAAAATCAAAAAATTGCCATAGAAAATTGTCATTTTTATCTAAAGGGTTATCATAATATAGCTGTTATTTGTGTATTTACTGTCTCCCATAGTAAAATATAGCCCATCAAAGGCTAGAGAGTTGGATCAGTGTTTAAGGACACTTGTTATTTCAGAAGAGTCAGGTTTAGTTTCCAGTACCCAGGTTGAAGCTTACAACCATCTTCAACCCCAAATCAGGGGATCTGATAACCTCTTTTGGTCTCTATAGTCACCAGGCACACATGGGGTATATCTACATATAGGCAGGCAACATGCTCATAAAATAAAAATACATATTCAAAATATAACCCATCTGCCAGCATACATTTTTGCTACCTACTTTTAATAAGGGTTCAACCTCTCCTCTAGCCCACCACCAGCAGAGAAGTGGAAGAGAAAAGTTATTAGGATGTGGGGGAGTGGACCTGTTCATCAATAGTTCTTTGGGGGTGAGCTTGATCTTCTTTGAGCAGCAGTTTAGTCCTGTAGGGAACACCAAATATGATTTAGTAGCTGCAGACCAGTCCTCTAGGCAGGCAGACACCAGGTACATACCAGCAGCTACAGTCCAGACCTTTCAGCAAGTAGACACCAGGCATAAACTGGCAGTTACTGTCCAGTTCTTTCATCATGCAGAGAGCAGGCAGCTCTAGTTCAATCCCGAAGAAACCGCCAGGCTTGCCATCCCACCTGGGGCAAGGCCTCAGAAGCAGCAAGCTGCTGCAGGAATCTTATGAGCAGTTCTTTGGTGAGTTTCAGCATTGAAGTTATCACAATTCAGCTCAACAACACTATGTCAGGTGTCCCAATACATGCCTGTCTTTAGTGAAGAACAGTGAGGCAGAACAAACCAAACCAAAGCTCAGTGCTTGTCTCCCACTGTCTGTGGGGTCATATTTACGCCTTCATCAAGAGTCCTTTCATGTGTTTGCTCCTCAAAACATCCTTTCACCTGTATCCGCTTCAGGAAAATAGTCTTTCCCATGTTTGATTTAACAAGACATCCTTGTACCTGTGTGCTCCAGCAAAACATCATTTGACATAACTGACTTTCCAAAGCACTAGAAGCTTCCACTTTACCCATCAAAGAACACTAACTTTACTCATTGCCAGCTGTGACAAAATAACTGCTTTGGGTCATGGTCTTACAGAGTAGATTTTGTTCTGTGGTCACTGGCTCCATTAACTGTAGGGAAGTGGGGAAGCAGGGCACTGTGAGGGGTCAGGAATACATACATGCAGGTGGAAGCTTTTCACCTCATGAAGGACTAGAAGCAGAAAGGGAGAGGCAGATAGAGAGAGAGAGACAGAGAGAGAGAGAGACAGAGAGACAGAGAGAGACAGAGACACTGAGACACAGAGAGAGACAGACACAGAAAGATGCAGAGACAGTGAGACAGAGACAGAGAGAGTCAGAGACAGAGAGAGACAGAGACAGAGTGACAAACTTGCTTTTTCTCCCTTTTAAAATTTTAGATATTTTCTTTATTTACATTTCAAATGTTATCCCTTTTCCTGGCTTCCCCTCCGAAAACCCTCCCCCCCCATCTCCTCCACCCTTCCCCTGCTCACCAACCCACCCACTCCTACTTCCTGTCCCTGGCATTTCCCTATAGTGGGGTATAGAACCTTCACAAGACCAAGGGCCTCTCTTCCCATTCATGACCAACTAGGCCATCTTCTGTTACATATGCAGCTAGAACCATGAGTCCCATCATGTGTTTTCTTTGATTGGTGGTTTAGTCCCAGAGAGCTCTGTGGGTACTGGTTAGTTCATATTGTTGTTCATCTTATGGAGTTGCAAACCCCTTCAGCTCCTTGGGTCCTTTCTCTAGCTCCTTTATTGGGAGCTCTGGGCTCTGTCCAATGGAAGGCTGTGAGCATCCACTTCTGTATTTGTCAGGCACTGGCAGAGTCTCTCAGGAGACAGCTATATCAGGCTCCTGTCAGCAGCTCTTGATGGCATCCACAATAGTGTCTGGGTTTGGTGGTTGTTTATGGGATGGATCCTCAGGTGGGGCAGTCTCTGGATGGTCATTCCTTCAGTCTCTGCTTCACACTTTGTCTCTGTAACTCCTTCCATGGGTATTTTGTTCCCTCTTCTAAGAAGGATCAAAATATCCGCACTTTGGTCTTCCTTCTTCTTGAGTTTCATGTGCTTTGCAAATTGTATCTTGGGTAGTCTAGGTTTCTGGGCTAATATCCACATATCAGTGAGTACATGTTATGTGAGTTCTTTTGTGATTGGGTTACTTCACTCAGGATGATATCCTCCAGATACATCCTTTTTTCTAAGAATTTTATAAATTCATTGTTTTTAATAGCTGAATAGTACTCCATTGTGTAAATGTACCGCATTTTCTGTATCCATTCCTCTGTTGAGGGACATCTAGGTTCTTTCCTGCTTCTGGCTCTAAATAAGGCTGCTATGAACTTGTGGAGCATGTGTCCTTATTACATGTTGGAGCATCTTCTGGGTATATGGTCAGGAGTGGTATTGCTGGATCCTCCAGTAGTACTATGTCCAGTTATCTGAGGAACCACCAAACTGATTTCCAGAGTGGTTGTACCAGCTTGCAATCCCTCCAGCAATGGAGGAATGTTCCTCTTTCTACCCATCCTCACCAGCATCTGCTGTCACCTGAGTTTTTGATCTTAGCCATTGTGACAAAGAGATTGAATTTGCAAACCAAATGTACATTTCAAAACCATGCAGATGAAGTTATTTCCATAACCTACTTCCTAAAGCTTCACTACCTAAAGTTTCTTCAGCCTTCCACGATGGGCTCCTTACCTGGGAACCAACTGTTCAGTGTCTGTGTGACTGTAGAAAGCAATTTGTATTCAAGTTGTAACATTCTCTGGTACCCAATAGTTCATGGTCATCTCATTATATAAAATGTGCTCATTCCATATTAAAAAAAAACCAAAAACACCTAAACACAAAAAAACCAAAGCTTAAGAATTCTACTATTGTTCAGAAGTACAAATTCAAATTCTCTTTTGAGACTCAAGCATACCTCTTATCATGAGTTTTTCAATAAAGAAAATAACATACTTTCAACATATAATGGTATAGAGTAACATTACACTGAAAAAGAGAGGTGTGGAGGCTTTAAAAAGAGTTCCAGGACCTCAACAGATGCAAAACCCAGCAGGGCTAATGTTAAGCTCCTGTTTGGACCTGGGGTACTTGGAGGGATGATGTGAGCACCAATGGGTTGGGCCATATGGTCCTCCAGGCCCTCAGGATTGACGCTTACTTAGGTTGGCTGTTTCCTGCCTTGAGGTCTCTGTGTCAGATAACCCATGCTCCTGGGATCTCCACCCCCCCCACACACACACCACAATTCTCATAATTTCATGCAGCATCCTCGAAGGGGCTGCCTAACATATCTTGACCTAACATATATTTCCTGACATCCTAGGCCATCCTTTAAATTTGGGTGGAAGCTTCCATAATCCCACAACTCTTCCATTCTGCCTGCCTGGAGAACAAACATGTTTTGAAACAGAAACATCAGATTCAAATGCCATGTGCTTGAGTACTGAGCCCCCACTGTAGCACTGTTTACAGAGGTCGTGGAGCCTTCGGGGAGGGAAGCATGGTAGGTGGAGGTGGGTGACTTCTAATACACATGGTCAGATTTAATCATAGACATCTCCCCATTTCCCTGGCACCAATCTTTTTCATTCCATCGGATGTTCTATAAATATGACAGTACATCGGGCCAAGCAATTTAAAGGGCTCCTTTGGCTCATGACTTTGGAGCTCTCAGTTCATGTTACTGGCGGCTCCAGTTTTGTGTGCCTGATGCTAAGCGGAACACCACAGCAGTAGCCGTATATTTGTACACCTCTTTCTCCGACAAGTGGAATGCTTTAAGATCTTCCCTTCTCTTTCTCTCCTTCGATAGTCTCTGACTCGTATTGGAGGTCGTGCAAGGCGACACAGGAGGTCCATCAGGGATAGATGGTTGATTTCTAAGGTGACAGAGGGTTTATCAGGTAGGTCCACAGTTGATTGAGAAGTTTTGTGCTAGAAAATGCGGGACATTCATATGCAAACTGTAGCAGAGGCTGTAGCTACTTGATAAATATTAATTTAGTAAATTATTTCATCAATCTCTGCTCTCTTACAGCTAGAGCATACACACACACACACACACACACACACAGACACACACACACACACACAGAGAGAGAGAGAGAGAGAGAGAGAGAGAGAGAGAGAGAGAGAGAGAGAGAGAGAGAGAGGACTGTAACAATTCAAAGAACAAGAGGCCCCTGAGCAGGTGGCTATGGAAGAACATCAAAAGAGACAGTAGAGCAGAATGAAGGAAAGTTCATGAATTTTAAAGCAAGCTCCCTGTACTAGTCCCAGTTCCCTTCCTAGTGTGCTATGATTGTATTTCAAATAACTTCAGGGTTTTAGTAACTACAAGAGAAATTGGAAACTTTTTCTGTTCAAGTTTCCATCTTGAGTATCTCCCAAAGGCCCCTGTGTTATAGACTTCATCAGCTTCACAAATACTGAGACAGAGATTTTTAAGAGTCAGGACTTAGATGGTCTTTGGGTCCCTGGAGGAGTATGGTAACTTAGCTTCTTTGTTTCACTTTCCTGTCACCACATGAGCAGTTTTGTTGTCTGGGTACTCCTTCCTCTTAATGGGCTGCCATAGACTATGTCAGTGGTGGTCTTTCTTCCTTCCTTCCCTCCCTCCCGCCGTCCCTCCCTCTCTCTGTCCCTCTCTCCCTCCCTCCCTCCCTCCCTCCCTCCCTTCCTTCCTTCCTTCCTTCCTTCCTTCCTTCCTTCCTTCCTTTCCTTCTTTCTTTTAAGGTATAACCCAGGTTGACTTTGAACTCCTCATCCTCTTGCTTCTGCCTCTTCTGCATATACTATCAGGAAACACCACCATGACCAGGAAGTGAGGCTTTTTCTTTCTTTTTTTTCTCTTTTCTTTTCTTTTCTTTTCTTTTCTTTTCTTTTCTTTTCTTTTCTTTTCTTTTCTTTTCTTTTCCTTTCCTTTCCTTTCCTTTCTCTTCTCTTCTCTTCTTTTCTTTCTTTCGATTCTTCTCTCATACAATGCATCTCAACCAGAATTTCCTCTCCCTCCATTCCTCTTAGTTCCCCTCAACTTCCCTTTTCCCTGGATCCACTGCCCCTCCTTCCCTCTCCCTTCAGAAAAGAGCAGGCCTCCAAGAAACAACAGTTAAACACAACAAAACAAAGTACTGTAAGACAAGGCAAAAGCCCTCACACTGAGGATGGACAAGACAACCCACTTGGAGGAAAAGAGTCACAGGAATAGGCAAAAGAGTTGAAGACACAATTAGGAGTCTCACAGAAACACCAAGTTAATAGCTACAACATTTACCCAGAAGGCCTGGTACAGTCACACGCAGCGCCTATGCCTTGCACTGATTTGTGATACAGTGGGTTGTTATCTCCTTGTATCCTCAATCCTCTCTGACTCCTACAGTATTTCTCCCCCCTCTTTTATGGGATTCCCTAAGCTCCTAGGGGAGGGACCTTATGGGGACCTACAATTTAGACTTTCCACATAGCATCTGGCTGTGGATCTTTACATCTCTTCCCATCTGCTGCTGTGGGAATCCTCTTTGATGACAGCTGGACAGGGCACTGATCTCTGAATATAGAAGAATTCCATTAGGAATTATTTTATTACTTTTAAGACCAGTAGTGTTTGACTCTTCCCTAGATCTCTGGGATATCCAGTCTCTAGTTTCTAGTTATTCAAGCAGTATCAGGCACGGGCTTTCTCTTGTAGAATGAGCGTCAAGTTAAGGTGGACATTGGTTGGTTATTTGCACAAGTTCTCTACTACCACTGCCCAAGCACATCTTGCAGGCAGGATAGGTTGTAGGTCAAAAGTTTTGTGACTGGATTGTCCATGTTTTATTTCCAGAATACCTTCCAGAACCAACGAATCTAGAATGTAAGGATGAAGGGTCCATACAGGCACCAGCTTAATTTCTCCACATTCAATGAGCTATGTGGATGTTGTCCTTAGCAATTGGGCTCCACATCAGTTTGTGAAGAGCAACGCTCTGTCCTAGAATCAACCTGAGTTGTTTGGGAATTTATATGGGGATTTACCCCCTTGGACAATAACTCAACTGAATACAATCCAGACCCACCATTGGAAGACTTGCCTGCCTACCAGAGATGGCCATTTCAGACTCCAGACCTACAATTACTAGTAGTTCTTACCAGGATCACCCTTATAGACTCCAAGAAGTTTCCATATCACTCTGGTTTCCACTCCCCTAACCCACCACCAAAAGCCTTCCAGTTACTGCCATCTCTCCCTAGACTGTCTCCCCAATGTCTCCCCACATCTGTCTCATTCTTGTCCTGATCTACTCCCAGGCCACGCACAAAACCTATTCTATTTTCCCTCTCCAGGGAGATCTATGGATCCCCTCACCAGATTCCTTCTTTTTATTTAACCTTTCTGGAACTACAGATTATTGTACTTGGTTATCATTTATTTAATACCCAGTATGCACTTATAAGTATATACATTTCATATTGTCTTTCTGGGCCTGGATTACCTCATTTAGGATGAGTTTTTTCTAGTTTTATCCATTTTTCTGCAAAATTCATGACACCAGTTTTTAAACAGCTGAATGATACTCCATTGTGTAAGTGTACCACATTTTCTTTATTAGTTCTTCAGTTGAGGACATCCAGGCTGTTTCCAGTTTCTGGATATTATGAATAAAGTCACAATAAACTTAGTTGAGCAAGTGACCATGGGGTAGGATGGAGTGTTTTTTGGGTATATGCCTAAGAGTGGTAGAGTTGAATCTTAAGGTCGATTGATTCCCTGTTTTTTGAGGAATTGTCATATTGATTTCCATATTGATTACAAAAGTTTGCATTCCCAGTAGCAATGAAAGAGTGTTCCCTTGACTCCATGTCCTTGCCAGCATGAGCTGTCACTTTGGTTTTGGTCTTAGTCATTCTGATAGGTGGAATATGGAATCTCAAAGTAGTTTTGATTTGCATGTCCCTGATGGCTAATGATGTTGAACATTTCTTTAAGTTGTTTCTCAGCTATTTAAGATTCTTCTATTGAAAGTTTTCTGTTTAGATCTGCATCTCATTTTTAAATTGGATTATTTGTTTGTTTTTGTATCTAGTTTCTTGAGTTTTTAAAAAAAATTTTATTTTATTAGATATTTTTTATTTACATTTCAAATGCTATCCTGAAAGTTTCCTATACCCCCCCACACCTTGTTCCCCTACTCGCCCACTCCTACTTCTTGGCCCTAGAGTACCCCTGAACTGGGGCATATAAAGTTTGCAAGACCTAGGATATTAGCCTTCTATGGGATGTGGAGTTGATACAAATCTTTTCCCACTCTGTATGTTGTCATTTTGTCCAATTGATGTTGCCTTTTGTCTTATAGAAAGTTTTCAGTTTCCTGAGGTCCCACTTATTGTTGATCTCAGTGTTTATGCAATAAGCATTCTATTCAGAAAGTCGTCTTCTGCACCAATGTGTTTAAGGCTACTCCCCACTTTGCCTTCTACCAGATTCAGTGTGTTTGGTTTTTATGTTGAGGTCTTTGATTCATTTGGACTTGAGTTTTTTGCAGGGTGATAAATGTGGATCTACTTGCATTCTTTTGCATGTAGATATCTAGTTTAACTGGTGTTATTGGTTGTAGATGCTTTCTTTTTTCTGTTGTATATTTCTGATGATTTCATAAAAAAATTCAGGTGTCTATGGGTGTGTAGATTTATGTATCAGTCTTCAGTTTGATTTTATTTATTAATGTGTCTTTTTTTTAAACCAATACCATGCAGTTTTTATTACTATATCTTTGTACTACATCTTAAACCCAGGGGTGGTGATACCTCCAAAACTTTTTTTTTAGTTGTTCAGGAGTTCTTTTTTTTTAAAGCTATTTACTGAATTTTGTTTTTCCATATGAAATTGAGAATTTATCTTTCGCAGTCTGTAAACAATGATTTCCAGAGTGGGTGAACAAGTGTGAAATTCCTCCAACAGTGAATGAGGACTCTCTTTGCCCCATATTCTCTCTAACTATTGTTGGTTGCATTTTGAAAAATTAACTGCAACAGAAAACTTGGCCTCTGATAGATGGATAAGGCAGGTGGATAAGATTTGTTCTCTAAGATACAACTGAAATATGCAAAGTGTGTGTGTGTGTGTGCGTGTGTGTGTGTGTGTGTGTGTTGTGTCTGGGTGTCAGAGAGAGATGGAAACTGTGACACATACATGTATATGTGTTTATACTATATTATTTTTCTTATTTAATTATTTTTGAGACAGAAGTTCACTACATTCTGTCTTGGAACTCACTATGTAGCCCATATTGACACCAAGATAGTGCTATACAGCTTTAGCCTCACAATTGCTGGACTTACATGTATGGCTTTTAATTCAATAAGTTGTATTTAATGACAATTAATATTTATTTTATGTGTTGACTTGGTATCTACTTTTAGTCTTCTATTTTGGATAGAAATATAAGAAAAAAGTTCTGTTTAGTCATTGTGGAAAAAGTAGGTCCAGGGCATGGCTAGGATAGGGAATTAATGCCAAAACAAATAAATAAGCAACAATAAAAATGGACCTTATTTCAAACACTGCTAAATTTGTCTACCAAATTGTACTAAAAGGACCTAATTCTATTCCACCAAAAGGTCCTAACCAGGTGATATTTCTGCAGTTGAAACTGAGCTCACCTACTTACTACTCCAGTAAAATCTGTGACAGTTAAGGATTCCACAGTATGCTCCAAGCAATGGTGTCTCCGATGAAGATAAATACAGTGAGCCACAGTCTGGAAAGAGACTGAGGCTACTACAGCAGTAAGTAACACAAATTCCACATAATCAAGTGATGTTCCTACAAACTGCTGTGCTCAATTTGATCCCATCTTTTTTTTCTGACCCTCTTTTTCTGGGCCTTTCATTGAGTTATGTATTTTTGTAAAGATCATAAAAATATGATTACTTTGAGCTGTAATCATGTGTCATCTTTCTTTCTGTTTCAAACAGTATTTGCATGGCAGTAAGCACCATCTGGATCTAACTTAAGGGAAAATTACGTTGTGTTACTACATTTATGAAATGTGGTACAGAGTTAGAAGCCTTCTCACAATGTATGCTTCTTTACAGTAAGAAGAAAACAAAATTTCGTGCTGAAAGCACCCCAAGTTAGTGTATGGGAAAACATTTTTACAAGTAGATTTATAGAATACAAAGAAGAGGGTTCAGTTCCTATTGATATCTTACCCAAACTTAAATGACTTATCAGGTTTGTGTTGGACACATTCATGTGACATATGATGGTATTCCAGCTGATGATGGACCACCTTTTTGATTGTAGTCTTTCAAGAGTATGGTGCAGCTCTAAAGCTCCTGTCACCTAGTGATGTTATCACTTTCTCTTACCACAGCAGGGGACAGTAGTCAAATACACATGGTGTTGCCAGCCTGGGTAACCTATACTGCTTAAAAACTGCAGCCAATTAGGATGGCACATGATTGTAAATGTAAATGTCATTTTTACTTTCTCAGATTGATGGATAAGATGAAAGTCATACCCAAGTTTTATGAATACTTTGCTTAGGCTGAGCCCAGAGCATTTCCATCTAACTGTCCCTAGGTCTAGGCCTGGAAGCTTCTAGCCTCCATACAATCTTATCTCCAAGCTTGGATCTTGGAGGTTTTAGCTATCTGCCTCTGTCTGCTAACTTGGGTCTAGAATGTTTCAGCCTCTGAGACTTCCTACTGAATATGCTCATTCTTTCTAGCTCTTGCTGAACACTGGCTGGCTGGTTCAACTCAGCTGTTCTGGCTCAAACTTCTCTCCAAGATTACTGAATCAAATTGGCTTCTCTTGGCTTCTGATTGAATTAGTATGGATACTTAATTCCTTCCTAGAATAGAGATCAAAATGCCCATGTAAGGAGTTACAGAAACAAAGATTGGAGCTAAGACAAAAGGATGGACCATCCAGATACTACTCCACCCGGGGATCCATCCAATAATCAGCCACCAAACCTAGACGCTATTGCATATGCTGGCAAGATTTTGCTGAAAGGACCCTGATAACTATCTCGACTGAGGCTATGCCAGTGCCTGGCAAATACAGAAGTGGATGCTCATAGTCATCTATAGGATGGAACACAGGCCCCCAATTGAGGAGCTAGAGAAATTACCCAAGGAGCTGAAGGGGTCTACAACCCTTTAGGTGGAACAACAATATGAACTGACCAGTACCCCCAGAGCTCGTGTCTGTAGATGCATATGTAGCAGAAGATGGCCTAGTGGGCCATCATTGGGAAGAGATGCCTCTTGGTCTTACAAATTTTATATGCCCCAGTACAGGGGAATGCCAGGGCCAAGAAGTGGGAGTGGGCGGGTAGGGGAGCAGGGAGGGTGGAGGGTATAGGGAACTTTCGGGATAGCATTTAAAATGTAAATAAAGAAAATATCTAATAAAAAAAGTAAAAAAAATTGCTTTGCTTGGAAAGACTGCCTCCCCACTCCACAAACTGAACTACTCCAAACTGGACTCAACTGAATTAAATTAAATTCCCTTTCACTCTCTCTTCCTCACTGCTCTGTAAGTATCCTCTCTTTCCTATCTTTTCTCATGAAAGTTGTGTGTATCTTATTTCTGATTTACTCTGTCAAATTCTCCCTTGATTTGTCATGTTGTCTGCCCCTCAAGTAGATGTCATTGTTTGCGATTAAAGGTGTGTACTAAAGGTGTGTCTGCATTCCAGAAAGATCATATCTTTGGATGTGATTCCCTCCCAGAGTAGCCATGTTGCTGGATCAAAATTCCTCTATTCTTAATATTTTATGGCATTAGTGATTTTTTTTTTTACTGGCTTATGGATTTACTCTGTTGAGCTCTTTTTTGAAATGTTACAGTTTCCCTTTCTGTCTTAGAATTTCTATTCCTGAACAAACATCATGACCAAGAAGCAAGTTGGGGAGGAAAGGGTTTATTCAGCTTACACTAACATACAGCGGTTCATCACCAAGGAAGTCAGGACTGGAACTCAAGCAGGTCAGGAAGCAGGAGCTGATGTAGAAGCCATGGAGGGATGTTGTTTACTGGCTTGCTTCCTCTGGCTTGCTCAGCCTGCTCTCTTATAGAACCCAAGACTACCAGCTCAGAGATTACAGGGTGGCCACAAGGGGCCTTTCCCCCTTGATCACTAATTGAGAAAATGCCTTACAGTTGGATCACATGGAGGCATTTCCTTAACTGAAGCTCCTTTCTCTGTGATAACACCAGTTGTGTCAAGTTGACACAAAAAAGCCAGTACACTTTCTATGTATAAATTGTTTTTATTGTATAACAATTTGCCATAATGTTCCAGCAGTATCTTCACAGATCTCATCTTATGTTGAGTGTGGTTCTTGGTTGCACCATTTTCTCTCATGATTGGTTTAATCTAGTCATTTTGTCTACTATGGCTCTAGAAATAATAAGCAAACAGTTCAGGGGAATGCCAGGGCAAAGAACTGGGAGTGGGTAGGTAGGGGAGCAGGGTGGGGAGAGGGTATAGGGGACTTTTGGGATAGCATTTGAAATGTATATGAAGAAAATATCTAATAAAAATTTGAAAAAAATAATAATCATATGCATTATGTACTATATGATATAGTGGGCTGTTGTGTGCATTTTCAACTATATCCTACAGTGTTAGCATAATCAAGGGATCATCTAATTTCACATTTTCAAAAATGTATTCCTATTTCTGCTGTTATGTGACATGATAAGCATGTCATTTAATTGCTTACAAAATGAGATAAAAAATTGAATAATGTTATTTTCCAACATAGAGTCTTAGTATGCAGCCCAGGCTGTCTTCAGACTCACTATGCTCCTCTCCAGCCTTCCAGGCACTGAGGTTACAGGTGAACAGTACTACTCGCAGATATTTTGTATTTGATGGGAGTCTTGTAGCACAGTACAACTCACATTCCACGGATAGCAAAAAACTTACAATATGCTTTAAAGATTTACATGGCACCATTCATAAAGTCATATGAATCAAAACCTTTTTCTAACTCATCAATAATAGTAATCACATTTATTGACATTGAAGAATATAACAAAATATTGTGAAATAGGGTTCCTGGTCACCAGATACATATTTAAATTGTGTGAGAGTACAGTCTGAGAATCACTTCCTGTGGATTTTTAAAATGTGCATGGTCTGATCCATATACTGCAGATCTGGGGGAGTGGATGAAATTGTTTATATCCTAATGAAGCAGAACTTGAGAAGCTGACAGCACAGTGGGCCAAGGGAGAAGGCTGGTGAAACCCAGGGGCCATTGGTATTAAGTCCTGCAGGGCAAAGGTCTAGTCACATAGGATTTCCTGTCCTCAAAAAAGAGTGGACTCCAAGCTGAAGGACACCCTGCACTACTTAGAGAGTTACAGACTGGCCACATTCTATATGTACATAGTTCACAAACTAACATTCATCAATTTTTATGGACTTTGTCTTTTATTTTAATTAAGACTATTGATAGCTATATATATTCCATCCATTTATTGTTGAATCTGTTTAATGTAAAACATTTTCTACATTCAACTATTCCTTTTAATGTTTTTCTTCCTCTCTAATACATGTTCAATGTGTGCAAAATCTGTTTTATCCTTGGTTTCACCTATAGGACATGGATTTAATGTGTCAGAGCAGATACCCGGATAATAATGAGGGTGATAATAAACAAATAGTGTGTGATCATTACTTTTTTTTCATTATTTTAACAACTCATATTGATACGCTGTGAGTTTGAAAGAGCTCATTGAATCAATGCTCTTTCAAATGTTTTACTTCCAGGAACAATCATTCAGCACACGCTGATGTTCAGCAACAGATGAGAGGAAGAAATACAACGGGGCCATCACCTGTCTTCTCATCAGAGCACTTTATTCTAGCAACACAACCTACTCATCAAACCTACTCTGCTCTGTCACAATGAAGTTAGATGAAGAGCAGCCAATACAACCAAGTGGCTTATTCCTTTCAAATTTTTATTTTGTATTGGCCATGACTCTAGAATAGAGCTGGGCATTTGGGGATCAAGAAGAGCAGGGGTACTTGAAAGAAGAGGATGGCTGGCTTTTGGTGTGTCAACATGGCTAAGCTGAAGAGCAGCTTCTAAAATTCCCTGTTGTGCATGCGTCTGGTTAGTGTAGATTATGAGTCACCAAGCCTCTTGAGAAGAAATCCAGCAGTCACTCTGTAGAATAGATGTGACTTCTTCCAGTTATTAAGACAACAGTGTAGGTTTTGTTATGAAAAAAAAATTAGTGGATGTAATTTAAGCCCCTAAACAACTGTTTTAATATTAATAAATAGGAAGGCTATCCTGAGTGGATTTGACTAAGTCAGTTCTCGACAGCCAACACTCTATAGGGCTTCTGGGTCTGTACATGCTGTTCTTTCCTCTCTTGCTTTCCTAACCAGTTAATCCTAAACATTTTTGTTTCTCAGCATAGGAAGCTTTGGCGTGATCTGATTCTCGAAGTGGCTCACTGTCTTCCTATTTTTGTGTGTGAATACATGTGGCCTTGGGTTGCTTAGCTCCCTCACTTAATACTAAACAATTGTTTGCAGTATATACCTTTTCCAGTTGCTCAGTTTCTCTGGCTCAATTCTAAGACACTCATTAAACATTTCGTAACGATGCACAGAGTCTCTCATTGTCTCATAGGAGGGCTGTTCCGTGCAGAATGAAAGTGTAGAGAAAAAGTTTAAGATGAGCTTTGGATACAGACCAAAGATATGATGCAGGAATCTAGCAGCACAATGGGGGCAGAAGCTATAGTGGCAGATCAGCAGGACCAAGACTTAATGACAACACTTTAGCCTGAAAATTGGAATTTGAATGTACTCATGTAAGGGACAAGAGAGACCATCATTCTGTTTGGTGAATAACATTAGCGTGGGTATTGAGATATAATTTAGGGTGTTGAGTACTGATAATAGAAAAGTGGTTTCACTTTCAACTAGTACCTACTTAACCTCTCACTTCATTTATCCTTTTAAAAGCAATCGGACAACTTAATGCCTTTAAATTATTGTGACTTAAAGAATTCTAAGTATTCTAGCCAATCATTATCTAAAAAGAAAGACCAAATTTTGCTGTATAGTTTCGAGCCAGAATGAAAAGTACTGGATAACGTGAGGCCATGTAAAGAGAGGAAGTGATCTCCTCTTCCATGTATAGTCTTTAGCTTGTAAAGAGTATTTAAACTCTTTAAACTCAACCAAGCACGAGCTTGGTGAGGATCAGTCCTCACCTGACTAGAAAAATCAGGAGAGGCAAAGAGGGCAGGTCTGACAGAGAGAGAGAGAGAGAGAGAGAGAGAGAGAGAGAGAGAGAGAGAGAGAGAGAGAGAGTTGTGTGATTTCTTTCTTCTTGATTTTTCTTTGAGCATTACTACTAACAAACCACAAACAACCACCCCTCAACCAAGCACCTATCTCAGGGCCCCTAGCATTTATATTCTCTTGAACAAGCAGCTACTTGTTTTTACAAAAAGCTGATTACAGAACATAGGAGTCTTTCCTCAAAAAACCAGTAGAATCTTAAGGGTTGCTATACTCGAAGAAAGATTACCTTTGTTCAGCATGAATTCATCTAGGGAGTCACAACATACATTCTTGCTGCAGATACATTTTTCATTTTTGTTTGTGGAGAGCAAACAATTCTGATGTGTGTATTCTTTGGAGAGGCTTGGGGAAACAGCAGAACATTGTTTTTTTTTTTTTTTTTTTTTTTTTTTTTTTTTTCAGTGATTTCTTAATTTTAAGATTTGAACATTGAATGCTTGTCCTATATGGACAGTTAGAGAAAAAAATTCTTATGTGTATAGTATTTTTAAAATTTATTTATTCAGATTACATCCCAATATCAGCCCTACCTCTGCTTCTAGTACATACTCATATGGATCCTCCCCCCAACTCCCGCTCCACTTCTCCTCTTAGAAGGGAGAGCCCCCCCCTTCCACCCCTACCAGCCGGTTTCCTGCCTCGCTCCTGCACATCAAGTCATTTCAGGATTAGGTGCATCCTCTCCCACTGAGGCAAGACAAGGTGGTCCAGTTAGGGGAATGGGATCCACAGTCAGGCAAGAGATTTAGGGACAGCTCTTAATCCAGTTGTTGGGGGACCTGCATGAAGACCAAGCTGCACATCTGCTACATATATATGGGGGGATGGGTCCCAGGTCTTGTGCTCCTTCTTTGGTTGGTGGTTCAGTCTCTGAGTGCACCCAATGGTTGATTTTAGTTGACTCTGTTGGTCTTCTTGTGGAGTCTATGTTCTCTTCAGGTCCTCCAGTCCTTTGCCCACCTCTTTCATAATACTCCCTGAGCTCTGTCTAATGTTTAGCTGTGGGTATCTGCATCTCTTTCCACTGGTTGCTGGGTGGAGTTCTCAGAGGACAGTTATGTTAGGATCCTTTCTGCAAGCAGAGTCCCACTAATAGTGTCAGGGATTAATTCTTGCCCATGGGATGGGTTTCAATTTGGGGCAGTCATTGGTTGGCCATTTCCTCAGTCTCTGCCCTACCTTTGTTCGTCCTTGCACATCTTGTAGGTAGGGCATATTTTGGGTCAAAGGTTTTGTGTGTGAGTTGCTGTCCTTATCCCTCCACTGGGAGTCCTACCTGACTACAGGAAGTGGCAACTTCAGGATCCATATCTCCCATATATAGGAGTTTCAGCTAGAGTCTTCCCATAGATAATCTGGGGCCTTTCCCTACCCCAAATCTCTGGTACATCAATTTCCATTCTCTTTTCCCTCTTCACCCTACACCTGATTCCCCATACCCCACTAGCTACCTTCCCCATCTCCTCTGTTGCCCATTTTCTTTCCTCCATCCACCTTCAATATCTATTTTATTTCCCTTTCTGTGAAAGACAACAATCCTCCCTTGGTTACACCTTGTTATTTGAATTCTTTAAGCCTGTGGATTACAGCATGGTTATCTATGATATGGCTAATATCCACTTATAAGTGAGTACGTACCACTCATGTCCTTTTGGGTCTCTGTTACCTCCCTCAGGATGATATTTTCTCTTTTCGTCCACTTGCCTGAAAAATTCATGATGCTCTTGTTTTTAATAGCTGAGTAGTATTCCATTGTGTAGATGTACCACATTTTTAATAATCCATTCCTCAGTGAAGATACATTTAGATTGTTTCTAGTGTCTGGTTATTACAAATAAAGCTGCTACGAACATAGTTCAGCAAGTGTCCTTGTGGGATGATGGAATATCTTTTGGGTATATACCTAGAAGTGGTGCAGCTGGATCGTAAGGTAAAATGATCCAATTTTCTGAAAAATCACAAAATTGATTTCTAGAGTGGTTGTACAAGTTTGCATTCCTATCAGCAACAGAGGAGTGTTCCATTTGCTCTACATCCTCACTAGCATATGCTTTTCCTTGAGTTTTTGATCTTAGACATTCTTATGGGAGTGAGGTGGATTCTCAGATTCATTTTGATTTGCTTTTCCCTGTGATTAAGGATGTCGATCATTTCTTTAAGTGTTTCTCAGCCATTAGAGGTTTCTCTGTTGGGAATTCTCTGTCTAGCTCTGTACCCCATTTTAAAAATTAGGTTATTTGAGGGGTTTGTGTCTAACTTCTTGAGTTCTTTATATATGCTTAATATTAGCTATATGTCAGATGAAGGTTGGTGAAGATCTTTTTCTAGTGTGTAGGCTGTTGTTTTGTCCTATTGATGGTATCCTTTGACTTATAGAATCTTTTTAGTTTCTTGTGGTCCTATTTATCAATTGTTTATCTTAAAGCCTGATCCATTTGTGCTCTGTTCAGGAAGTTGTGTCCTGTACCAATGGGTTTAAGGCTATTCCATATTTTCTGTTCTATGAGATTTAGTGAATCTATTTTAGTATTGAGCTCTTTGATCCACTTGGACTGGAGCTTTGTGCAGGCTCATAAATAGGGATCTATTTGCATTCTTCTACAAGTAAACATCCAATTAGACCAGCACCATTTGTTGAAGATGCTCTCCCTTTTCCACTGTATGGTTTTGACTTCTTTGTCAAAAAATGAAGTGTCCATAGGTGTGTGGGTTTATTTTGGGTCTTCAATTCTATTCCATTGATGAATCTGTCTATTTCAATACCAATACTGATTTTATTACTATTGTCCTGTAGAGTAGTTTGAAGTCAGAGTTGGTGATAGCGTCAGAAGTTCTCTTATTGTTCAGGATTGTTTTAGCTATCGTGAGTTTCTTTGTCTTTCCATATGAAGTTGAGAATTGCTCTTTCCATGTCTGTCAAGAATTATGTTGGAATTTTGATGAGAATTGTGTTGAATCTGTAGATTGCTTTTGGTAAGATGGCCATTTTCATTAAGTTAATCCTATTGATCCATGAGCATGAGAGATTTTTAGATCATCTGATATCATCTTCAATTTCTTTCCCCAGAGACATGAAGTTTTTGTAACACAGGTCTTTCACTTTCTTGGGTAGAGTTACACCAAGATATTTTATATTATTCATGGCTATTGTGAATGCTGTTGTCTCCCTAACTTATTTCTCAGCCTGTTTATTGTTTGCATAAAGGAGGGCAATTGATTTCATTGAGTTAATTTTGAATCCAGACACTTTGCTAAAGATGTAAAATTCTGTAGATTGTATGCACCTTATGTGCTTACTCCATTTCTTCCAACCCTGACCCATCCCCATCCTCTAATGAGAGGGTTAATATCTGGTCCCATCATGAACCCTGACAGAAGGTTTCCTGATTTCTCATCTGATGGACTAGTTCTTGGGTCATCAAGTTGTTAAATATTTTAAATGACATTTCCAAATTACTAATTTTATAGGCAGACCCACCTTTCAAGAACACTAAAATGTGTCATCTCTGATGTTTTCTTTGCAATTTATCTTGTGTTACTGTTTAAAAAAAATCCCAGTGCTGTCATTTCAGTAGTGTTTTAGGGAAAAGGAGAGATATTGGGACCTTGTTAGGAAAGGTTATATGAAAATAAGAGGATTCTCTGACTCAAGGTATCTGGAAACGTTAAGTCAAATAAAGTCCAGCATGTTCCACCCTCCCCCTCCAACAGAGCCTTTCAGTGTCTTTTCTAAGCTATTTTTTGTTCATTATTAATTTGTAAGCTACCTTAAAACTATCATATCTGCGATATTCACTGTGGTGGTTTGAATATGTTTGGCCCAGGCAGTGGCACTATTGGAAGGTATGGCTTTGCTGGAGTCTGTATGGCTTTGTTGGAGGAAATGTGTCACTGTAGGGGTGGGCTCTGAGACCCTCCTCCTAGCTGCTCAGAAGCCTGTCTTCTCCTGGTTCCCACCAGCTCCTTCTCTAGTGCCATGCCTGCCTGTATTCTGCCATGCTTCCTGTCTTGATAATGGACTGAACCTCTGAACCTGTAAGCTAATCCCAATTAAATGTTGTCCTTTGTAAGAGTTGCCTTGATCATGATGTTTCCTCATAGAAATGGAAACCCTAAGTAAGACACACATGTTTCCTTGAGAAACCTCTCCCTTTCAAAGTGGAACACAAATGACATTTGAAGGGAATAAAACCTCTCACCACCAATATTTTCCAATACAAAGCAAATAATAGATGTACTGTGGCTATGTCATTTGTGATTTAGTGGACAGATAGTACTTCCCTAGACCAGAATATAAGCTGTTCTTTGCATTTCAGCAAATCAACTTGTAACTATGTGCCAGAATTCACCCTTCTTTGTGTTTGTCCATGAAAATAACTTAAAAGGAAAAAGTAGCAGCAAATTTGAAGCTGGAGCTGACCTTACAAGCCTTTCAAGAACCACTACCTTACTGGATTTATCTTTGTCTGGTCATCAGACCTTCCCAGAGCACTAGATTACTGTAGTTTCCAGGTAAGATCTATAACTTGTTCTTCAGTAATTCCAGCTGAGATGGTACCTCTAATACCCAAAATCAGCTACCCCAAATTTGCATACAGAAACTCCTTTAATAGAATTGTAAATCGTTATTAGCTCCCCCTCCCATTTTTGAGATAAGCTTTAATCTGTATTTCCTTGGCCTGGGCTGTTTGTGAACTCCCTTTGTAGATCAGTTTGTCCCCAGACTCAGACATCTACCTACCTCTTCCTCTTGAGTACTGGAATTAAAGGTGTGTGCTGCCATACCCAGAAATCTACCCGTTCTTTACTATATGCTTTAGAGCTGCAATGATGCCACCTGAAGCAATATAATGAAGAATTAGTGTCTGTGAATCAATCATAAATATCTAGGTAGCTAGCTATTCAAATATTGAAAGAAAAGCTTAAGATTGTCTGAGACTTAACTCAATTTCACAAAAATCAATGTTTAGAGGATTTTTTTTTTCTTTATCTTTTCCAACCTGGGTTTGCGCCTTGTGACTAAAAATTATTGCACTGGTTCATAGAGAGAAGTTTCATCCAAAGAATATTAGCACTGCATAAATTATTCACATCTTGGCCAACATATGTAGACACTGCAAAAGAAATGGCTAGTAAATATGTTGCAGATAGCATGTCAGATTTAGACAAATTAATAACATTAAATTAGTGAGCTGTTCAATTATCGGAAAATATCATTTTCTTGGAAATTGGCAGAATACAGACTATCCTGGGATTTAATGGGGAGAGCAAAAGTAAGGTTGAAAGCAATATGTTTTCCACTTCTCTGTATATCCAAACAAGAAATACCCTTGGTTTCCTCTTTGACTTTAGTCGAGCATTCACTCAGCTTTACCCGGAGCTTTATGTGTTAAGATCACCTTATTTGTCTGCTTTATTCCAGAGATTGGACATCAATAGAGTATGAACTCTTACAGGGTTGGGACCAACTCCTCCTATTTCCTACATAGAAAGAGTTGAGTAAAGACATGCTTAAGTTTTAAAATATTTCACACTATAGATTTGAGGCTGCATATTGACTTGTCTTCAATGATGTTTATATAGCCAACATTTGCTCTATTTGTGTCTAGGAAGGTCAAGTAGACACAGACAAATACTCGTCAAATCTTAGATGATATCTCTTAGGTCCAAAGCAGATGAACAGAACAACAGAGCGAGACATTTAGACACTGATCTTTTAGCTCTTTTTAAAGGAGAAGTTCTGTTTCTTCAGGTTCTCGGTCCATGAAAAATCATACATAATCATTAAGCTCATTTACATGTCAGTCAATCAATGGGAACACATTGGGCATCTGTCTAGAATTTTAATGACTGCATCTCATTTTCATTGTAAGCAAATAATATTCTTGGCCCTTATATAGTATAAAACATACAAAACATTCGATTCTATTCCCCAGAGAGAGTCAACTTATATAGCAAGGAATAAAATTTTAATGTACATCAGGTCTTCATAAATTCTTGAACAGGTTGCTTTAACATAGGACCCAACCCACTCACTATTGACCTCATCCCTCTTTATAAAAATACATCAGATCTTATTTTCAATGGCTGTCTGGGAAATTGCACAGTCTCAAAAAACACATTACATCTAGCTACTGAAATGCTACCATGTTGGGAACAGAAAGCAACCTTACCGAGGCCAAAACTTTCCAGTTGTTTGCTCAGTTTTTTAGCCTCAGAAACCACTTAGCTCTGAAAAGCAACCAGAGAAAATATAACAAACAGTCTGAGAAGAGGTTGCAATTTTGCCAAGTTGTCAGCACAGGGCATCTGTTGACAGAATCAAAGATTCCTAAATCTCCTCTAGCCAACAGTTTCTAATATAACACAAGAGTGCGAGCATCTCAAATTCACCTGGCTCTGAGGTAGAGGTGGGGATTTGACCTTAAATGATCTAATTACTTGCCTTCTTGCTTTTCTAATCACCAAGTCCACCAAACAATCCAGTGAGGAGAACAGCAGCAAAGGAAAATAAAACTTGTGTCTTTGATTTACTTTTGAACAAATTAAAGGGGGCACATAAAAAAGATTCAGGAAATCTTATTAAAAGGATGTTTTTGAAAGTATAATATGGATGTGGCGTCTGATGGATATTTTTGTTGTTGGTTTTTGAATGGAGAAATGAGAAAAACTGTGTTTCAAAATGCTATTTTAGTAGGCCTCCATGTGAGTGCATACATGAGACCACATGTTTAAACCTTAGCACACAAAGCCAAAAAACCCCACGTGCTCATATTATGTTAAAAACTGTGAAAGTAATTGCATATTTAAAATTAATTAGTTTCAGTGTTCAAATCATAGCATATTTAGATAAGTTGCCTGGGTGGTTTGCTATACTTCTTATTTGAATTGTCAGACAATTCAAAGTGTTCAGAGTCATGTGATACAAAGCAGAATTAGAACTGAGTTTGATTATTGAATATTTGAATACATAAAATGATGTGAATAAGAAGCTAGTTTTAAGCATCAACTGAAGAGTTTTATATACATATCCAAATATTTGTTACTTAGCTTAAGATTTAACATGATTCAATGTTGTGCCAGAAAGCATTTGTGAAACCCCAAAGACCACCAAGGAGCCGACTCCGATGCAATCGCACTAGACTCTTCATTTACATGCTTGAGCTTGGACCACACCACTGTCTCTGATGCAGCAGAATTGGAAGGTGTAGTCCCCATCTCTCATAGGGACAAGCCTTTATAGGATGACTAATTTTTAAGCCAACAGTTGAGTGAAGCAAAAACATGAACAATTACAAATGGTCTGAAAGTACCTCTGAAACAATTAGACTAATCTTTTGTTGACTGTTGTTAGGAAGTAGCTTGGGAGTATTTCTGGGATATGGGCCAAGGACAAGCCATGGAGTTCATCCTGATACTTGAGTGCTGCCTGGGTTCAGCTATAGATCAATTTTCTCTTAAGATATAGGGCAGTCCCAAGGTGGAATAGGTTTGGCCTCTTATCAGTAGACTCTAAAACCTAGTAGATCACACCTTTTAGTTATGCTTAGGTATGATGTTCATAATTATTCATAATATGATGTTCTTTATATAAATCAAAGAGACAAATTTGATGGGAAATGAACCCAATTTTCTGGTTTGGGTTCTTTTGGCCTCTGCACTATGCTTAGCCTATCAAGAGTCACATGTTTCTGATTTACATCTGCCTTAATTTGGGTTTTATTTCTGTGAAGAGACACCATGACCAAAGAAACTCTTATAAAGGACATTAATTGGGTCAGGCTTCAGTTTCCAGGGTTTAGTCCATTGTCAACATAGCAGGATTCATGGCAGCATACAGGCAGACATGGTGGTGAAGGAGCTGAGGGTTCTACATCTTGATCCAAAGGTAGCCTGGAGAAGACTGTTTTCAGGTAGTTAGGAGGAGGTTCTCTAAGCCCACTCCCACAGTGACACATTCCTCCAACAAGACCACACCTCCTAGTAGTATCACTCCCTATGGGCCAAGCATATTCAAACCACCATAACATTGTAGAAAAGGCTCTATCAGACATGAGGAATAATGCAACAAGAATGACCTGATTAACATTATTCTTGGATAAGAGCACTTTGAGTGACTCCCAGGGCTCATAGAAGTCTCTCACTGTAACTTTGAATAAGTTTCGTGACCTTCAGTGCACACTGTAAATCTGGGATCGTAGGAATAATGCACTCTGCTTTAATACGTGCTTCTGTGCTCTTTATATTATGCACTGATACATGGTTATTATATTTCAACTAGGTAGTAGAATTTCTGTCTTCATTTGATATTCTAGAAGATTGGCATTTCAAGTGGAAACCTTAAGTAACATTTATGAGTAGTTTCAAGAAGTCTCCTACCAGGTGTTTTCTTTTAAGGATTTAGATAATTGAGATAAAAAAAAAACCCTTTAGGCTTCTTGTAAACTGTAAATCATGCAGGAAGCAGACTCAACTGTTAGTCAGTCATAGAGCTGTGTTTAGCATTCTGTATAATTTGTGGCTCTTGCTGTTCTTGCTTATCTTTTGGGTTTTGTCAACAGATCAGAAGTCCTGCATTTATTATCCCCTTACACTTTCAAAATGACATTTTGAGAACAGGGCAGATGCTCTTTGGGAAATGGTTAAAAATACTCATATTTGAAAAGTTCATAGCAATTCCTACTCAGCATGTTAAGTAGGGATCTTTATTCATTTTTTTTTTTACCATTAACAAAAGATAGAAGAAATAAAGACTACAATCTGTATGACCATTTTAGGGGACAGACCATATGGAATACAATTACTATTTTCTTCATAAGTATTCATAGTTTTTCTTTCTACAACAAATTTCATGATCTTTGTATTTAGTTGTGATATCAGGAGTGGACAGAGGGAGAAGTAAAAAGTGTCTAACAAAGACACACAACGTGATAAAAAAAATTCACAACAAGTTTTGTATTTCAGAGTTGGTTTGCAACATGTACAAAAGGTTAGGCACTTGCAGCAGTTACAGAGGCTGGCAAGTCCAAACCATGAAGTTGAGGACCCCAAATAAGTTATGGTAACTTCTATGTAGAGAAATTGACAGGCAAAGACAAGGAGAGCCGGTGATGGAGATGACGCAAGCCATATATGTAACAGAGGATGGCCTTGTCCATCATCAATGGGAAGAGAGGTCTTTGGTTCTGTGAAGGCTCAATGCCCCAGTGTAGGGGAATGTCAGGGCCAGGAAGCAGGAGTGGGTAGGTTGGTGAGGAGGGGTAGGGGGTAGGGGGTAGGGAATAAAGGATAGGGGTTTTTCTGAGGGGAAACCTGAAAAGGAGATAACATTTGAAATGTAAATAAAGAAAATATCTAATAGAAAAAAAGGAGAGGGCACAAGTCCCTTCCTTCTGGTCGGTGCCAGCACCAAGTCACTTTGGGCACAGAGTAGGTGGACATCCCCATGGTCCCTAGAGGACTCTCCACACAATCTTAGGAACACTGGTGACTGGAACACAACTTCTGCTCCAATCCAATCTTGCAGGACCTGAGACAGCATTAAGGAAGCAAAAATCTGGCCTAACCAGGGGCACAAGTCCCTTCCTTCAGGTCGGCACCAGCACTGGGTCACCTTGGGCGCATACACCCCTGAGGTCCCTAGAGGACTCTCCACACTATCCGATCGTAGGACCACTGGTGAGTGGAACAAAACATCAGTTCCAATCCAATTGTTATTGTCCAGAGACAGCAGGAACAAGTACACCGGAACCCTTCCTGACCAGAGGCTCAGGTTACTTTTGATCAGTTCTGTTTTTACCTTGGTTTCAAACAGACCAAACAGCTCCTTGGTCCTCAAAGGAGACACAACTTTCAGGTACTGTAACACATCCAGGAGCTTAGGACAACAGGATTCCAGGATAATAGGAGCTGGGTCACACCAGTATTTCAGCGTCTCAGACGAACCTGACTGCCAAGAACTCTGACACACCCAGAATCTCAGGTTCACAGGAGCCCACAATCAAAGCATCACAGAGAAAGCTGGACTCTGAGGAGTCCTGAATCAACTGGGATTGTAGGAAGGACAGACTCCAATCAGATATATTGAGGAAAGCAAGTACTTGAGATAATCAGATGGCAGGAGGCAAGCATAAGAACAGAAGCAACAGAAACCAAGGTTACTTGGCATCATCAGAACCAAACTCTCCCACCATAGCAAGTCCTGGATACACCATCACACCAGAAAAGCAAGACATGAATCTAAAGTCACTTCTCATGATAATGATGGAGGACTTTAAGAAGGAAATACAGGAAAACATAGGTAAACAGCTAGAAGCATTTAAAGAGGAAACACAAAAAGTCCCTTAGAGAGTTCCAGGAAAACACTACCAAAAAGGTGATGGAATTAAACAAAACCATCCAGGAACTAAAAATGGAAGTAGAAACAATAAAGAAAACACAAAGGGAGACAACTCTGGAGATAGAAACCCTAGGAAAGAAATCAGGAAACATAGATGTGAGTATCAGCAACAGAATATAAGAGATGGAAGAGAGAATCTCAGGTGCAGAAGATTCCATAGGGAACATAGACACAACAATCAAAGAAATTGCAAAATGCAAAAAGATCCTAACTCAAAACATCCAGGAAATTCAGGATACAATGAGAAGACCAAACCTACGGATAATAAGAGTAGATGAAAAATGATGATTTCAACTTAAAGGGCCAGCAAATATCATCAACAAAATTATAGAAGAAAACTTCCCATACCTAAAGAAAGAGATGCCCATGAACATACAAGAAGCCAAATAGACTGGACCAGAAAAGAAATTCCTCCCGACACATAATAATCAGAATACAACAAATGCACTAAATAAAGACAGAATATTAAAAACAGTAAGGGAAAAAGGTCAAGTAACATATAAAGGCAGGCCTATTAGAATTACTCCAGACTTCTCACCAGAGACTATGAAAGCCAGAAGATCCTGGACAGACCCTGAGAGAACACAAATGCCAGCCCAGGCTACTATACCCAGCAAAACTCTCAATTACCATAAATGAAGAAACCAAAATATTCCATGACAAAACCAAATTCACACAATATCTTTCCATGAATTCAGCCCTTTGAAGGATAATAATGGAAAAACACCAGTACCAGGACAGAAACTATGCCCTAGAAAAAGCAAGAAAGTAATCCTTTAACAAACCTAAAAGAAGACAGCCACAAAAACAGAATCCCAACTTTAACAACAAAAATAACAAGAAGCAACAATTTTCCTTAATATCTCTTAATATCAATGGACTCAATTCCCCAATAAAAAGACATAGAGTAACAGACTGGTTACACAAACAGGACCCAACATTTTGCTGTTTACAGGAAACCCATCTCAGAGAAAAAGACAGACACTACCTTAGAGTGAAAGGCTGAAAAACAAATTTCCAAGCAAACGGTCCCAAGTAACAAGCTGGAATAGCCATTCTAATATCAAATAAAATCAACTTTTAACCCAAAATTATCAAAAAATACAAGGAGGGGCAATTCATACTCATCAAAAGTAAAATCTTCCAAGAGGAACTCTAAATTCTGAATATCTATGCTCCAAATGCAAGGGCAGCCACATTCATTAAAGAAACTGTAGTAAAGCTCAAAGCACATATTGCACCTCACACAATAATAGTGGGGGACTTTAACACCCCATTCTCATTAATGGACAGATCCTTGAAACAGAAACTAAACAGAGACACAGTGAAACTAACAGAAGTTACGAAACAAATGGATTTAAAAGATATCTACAAAATATTTTATCTTAAAACAAAAGGCTATACCTTCTTCTTAGCATCTCATGGTACCTTCTTCACAATTGACCATATAATTGGTCACAATTGAAGCCTCAACAGATACAGAAATATTGAAATTGTCCTATGCATCCTATCAGATCACCATGGACTAAGGCTGATCTTCAATAACAACATAAATAATACAAAATCAACATTCATGTGGAAACTGAACAACACTCTAGAAAATGATATCTTGGTCAAGGAAGAAATAAAGAAAGAAATTAAAGACTTTTTAAAGTTTAATGAAAATGAAGCCACTACATACCCAATCTTATAGGACACAATGAAGGCATTCCTAAGAGGAAAACTTATAGCCCTGAGTGCCTCCAAACAGAAACTAGAGAAAACATACACTAGCAGCCTGACAGCACACCAAGAAGCTCTAGAAAAAAAGGAAGCAAATTCACCCAAGAGGAGTAGACAACAGGAAATAATCAAACTCAGGTGCAAAATCAACCAAGTGGAAACAAAAAGAACTATTCAAAAAATCAACCAAACCAGGACCTAGTTCTTTGAAAAAATCAACAAGATAGATAAACCCTTAGCCAGACTCACTAGAGGGCACAGGGATAGCATCCTAATTAACAAAATCATAAATAAAAACGGAGACATAACAACATAACCTGAGGAAATCCAAAGCACCATCAGATCCTTCTACAAAATGCTATACTCAACAAAACTGGAAAACCTGGATGAAATGGACAAATTTCTAGACAGATACCAGGTACCAAATTTAAATCAGGATCAGATTAATGACCTAAACAGTCCTATATCCTCTAACGAAATAGAAGCAGTCATTAATAGTCTCCCAACCAAAAAAAGCCCAGGACAAGATGAGTTTAGTGCAGAGTTCTATCAGACCTTCAAAGAAGACCTAATTCCAGTTCTTCCCAAACTATTCAATAAAATAGAAACTCTACCCAATTCATTCTACGAAGCCACAATTATTCTGACACCTAAATCACACAAAGATCCAACAAAGAAAGAGAACTTCAGACCAATTTCCCTTATGAATATCGATGGAAAAATACTCAATAAAATCCTCCCAAACTGAATCCAAGAACACATCAAAACGATCATCCATCATGACCAAGTAGGCTTCATCCCAGGAATGCAGGGATGGTTTAATATACAGAAATCCATCAATGTAATTCACTATACAAACAAACTCAAAGACAAAAACCATATGAAAAAGGAAAGCCAAAGTGTGGATACTTCATTCCTCTTAGAATAGGGAACAAAGCATCCATGGAAGGAGTTACAGAGACAAAGTTTAGAGCTAAGACAAAAGGATGGACCATCCAGAGACTACCCCACCCAGGGATCCATCCCATAATCAGTCTCCACACTATTGCATTTGCCAGCAGGATTTTGTTGAAAGGATGCTGATTAGCTATCTTGAGTAAGGCTATGCCAGTGGTTGGCAAATACAGAAGTGAATGCTCACAGTCATGTATAGGATGGAACACAGTGCCCTCAATGGAGAAGCTAGAGAAAGCACACAAGGAGCTGATGGGGTGTGCAACCCTATAGGTGGAACAACAATGTGAACTAATCAGTACCCCCAGAGTCGTGTCTCTAGCTGTATATGTAGAAGAAGATGGCCTAGTTGGCCATCACTGGGAAGAGAGGCCCCTTGGTCTTGCAAACTTTATATGACCAAGTACAGGGGAACAAGGGGCCAAGAAGTGAGAGTGGGTGAGTTGAGACGAGCGGGACGAGGGTATAGGTTACTTTCGGAATAGCATTTGAAATGTAAATAAAGAAAATATCTAATAAAAAATATGATCCTGAGTGAGGTAATGCAGACACCCCACCCCCCAAAAAAAGATAGTCGGATCATTAATTTTACCTCTTCTAGATGACCTACTAAAGTGGCTTCTAAAAATAAATAGTAGACATGTTATTTCCCTGGAATTAATTGAAATCATAAAGTAATTCAGAGGAAGGTTTATGTCCGTACCTTATCTCTTGGATGTAACAAGCAGAGTTTAAATATAAACATTCTTTCTTTTCTTAGATGTTGATTTGTTGTATTTAACTAAATGTAATGCATAATATATTATTCTTAGGTGTTTTATGGAATTTGTGGGTTTTTTTTATCAATGTATAAACTCATTTAACTTATACAGTAGAGGTTAGTGTTGGGATATAAAAAATCTTTTGTTTCTTGTATGAAGTATTTACTAATTATTGTATGAAATCTAAGAGTTGTTTCCTTGGAATTTGCCATGTTATGCAACTGCTCTGTTCCTGTGAACTATGTTCTGCAAAGCACTGGTTATCAACGTGGATGGATATGGTTTCTTTATTAATGTGAGCATGCTGAATACTCAGTTTACTTCCAGGGATTGATATTCACTCAGTATAATCTTGCTACTGGAGATTTATGGCTGTCTTGGGAAGATCCACTTCCTGCTTAGAGTCCAGGATGGGTTCCTGCTTGTTTTATTAGGAGCACCTTGATTTTATTTGCTGAACTAAAAGTTTCTTGTTAGCATGAGATACAGTAAAAATGCACCTGCAACAGCTGCTTCTCATTTTTCAACTGTAATATTATACATGCTATCTTGAGTTTTCTCAGGCAAGTTCATCTTTTTGAGGCCACTTCGTCATCCAAATGTACAGATGCTTGTCTACTCTAACGTCCTAATCTATTTTACTTTTACATGGAAATATGTACTTGTGCACACATTTGTGTAGCACAGTGTGTGTTTAGATGTCAGAGGACAAGGTATGGGAGCCCATTGTCTTTTTCAGCTATTTACATTGTCAGGACAAAGAGCAGGTCCTCAGGATTGGTAGCAAGCATCTTTAGTTGCTGAGTCATCTCAGTGGACTCGTGTTTTCTATTTTTAAGACTGAATTTCACCTTGAGCAAGACACACAATTATCATTTCTGGTTTTCATTGGATAGTAGTCAATTATTGATAAGGTGTCTCCAGCATGGCTCATATTTTACTATGCAACCAATTAGAGAGCAAACTCTCTTTGAAAAAATAAGAGAAAAGCATCTTAAAATATGTTGATATAGCAACAGTTTGTGGAAGAGGATGAGATTGGTTTCCATGCCTGTACAAAAGGAAGGTGAACTTGTTTTTAGGGTCTAACAGTATTTGATGTTTACCAGTCCAAAATGCTACAAAAACCTGATGTCCAGATACTTGACTAGGACAGAGTTTATGACTCATGTCCTACTCTCTCTTTTGTTAGTTTAAGTAATTTTGACTCTGACACTGACATTCCAGAAAGAGAGCAGCTGGATATAAACATTCATCATGAGTGTAATTGTCAAAAACAAGATACTTTATTATTTTTTCTTTTTTTTACCCTCTCCACGCCCTGCTCCCCTACCCACCCACTCCTACTTCTTGGCCCTGGCGTTCCCTTGTATTGGGGCATATAAAGTTTGCAATACCAAGGGGCCTTTCTTCCCAATGATGGCTGACTAGGCCATCTTCTGCTACATATGCAGCTAGAAATACAAGCTCTGGGAGTTCTAGTTAGTTCATATTGTTGTTCCTCTTATAGGGTTGCAGACCTCTTCAGCTCCTTGGGTTCTTTCTCTAGCTTCTCCATTGGGGTCCCTGTGTTCCATCATATAGATGACTGTGAGCATCTACTTCTATATTTTCCAGGCACTGGCATAGCCTCATACGAGACAGTTATATCAGGGTTCCTTCAGCAAACTCTTGCTGTCCTATGCAATAGTGTCTGGGTTTGGTGATTGATTATGGGATGGATCCCCGGATGGGGTAGTCTCTGGATAGTCCATCCTTTCATTCTAGCTCCAAACTTTGTCTCTGTAACTCCTTTCATGGTTATTTTGTTCTCTATTCTAAGAAGGAATGAAGTATCCACATGCTGGTCTTCCTTCTTGATTTTCTTGTGTTTTGCAAATTGTACCTTGGGTATTCAAAGATTCTGTGCTAATATCCGCTTATCAGTGAGTGCATATCTAGTGACTTCTTTTGTGATTGGGTTACCTCACTAAGGATGATATCCTCCAGATATATCCATTTGCCCAAGAATTTCATAAATTCATTGTTTTTAATAGCTGAGTAGTACGCCATTGTGTAAATGTACCACATTTTCTGTATCCATTCCTCTGTTGAGGGACATCTGTGTTCTTTCCAGCTTCTGGCTATTATAAATAAGGCTGCTGTGAACATAATGGAGCATGTGTCCTTATTCCCAGTTGCAACATCTTCTGGCTATATGCCCAGGAGAGGTATTGCTGGATCCTCCAATAGTACTATGTCCAACTTTCTGGGTAACCACCAGACTGACTTCCAGAGTGGTTGTGCAAGCTTGCAATCCCACCAGCAATGGAGGAGTGTTCCTCTTTCTCCACATCCTCACCAGCATCTGCTGTCACCTGAATTTTTGATCTTAGCCTTTCTGACTGGTGTTAGGTGGAATCTCAAGGTTGTTTTGATTTGCATTTCCCTGATGATTAAGGATGTTGAACTTTTTTCAGGTGCTTCTCAGCCATTCAGTATTCCTCACTTGAGAATTCTTTATTTAGCTCTGTACCCCATTTTTTAATGGGATTATTTGAATTTCTGGAGTCCAGCTTCTTGAGGTCTTTGTATATATTGGATATTAGTCCCCTATCAGATTTAGGATTGGTAAAAATCAACAAGATACGTTAAAAGAATTGTTCAATGTAACTCAATTTCACTTAAAACATTTTAACTCTAAGTATAGCTGTAATTATTCTAACTACTTCTTGCCCCTGATAGAATCTTTTTTTTTTTTTCTGAGAATGAGTTTATATCTTGGAAACCGAGGAAGGCTAGTATTGGCATCTTTGATAGACGCACTGGGAGTGGAGGTGTCTGCCTTAGGACAATGAGCAGCTCAACAGCACTCTGTGGCTCTCTCCACAAGGGTGTGTCCTCTGCAGCTGCAACCTCGGCAACAGCTGCTTCCTTGAATTGTTGGTCACAGATTCTCTTTATTTCTAACTTTTTTGTTGACTATCCTAAAAGACAAAATGGTGTGAAATTGGCTACTTTCAGAGAGTTGATCTGGGCAGGATGGGACATGCCTCTAATCTCAACATTTGTTTGTCTGGGGCAGGAAGACCAGGAGTTCAAAGTTTCACAGCAAATTCAAGATCTGCCTGAGCCATCTCTATCACATAGCTTACAATGATAAAATGAAGGAAGGCCATGTTTCCCAAGGGTGCCAGATCTTCGTGAATGAGGTGTTCTAACAGCATTTTTAGAGGTAATGTAACATTTCAGAAATAGAACCACCATATTTATATTATGTTTCCATTATTATAGGACTATGGGTAGTAGGGGAAAATTTTTAAGGATTTTAAAATTTGTATTGCTAAGCATACAAGTCATCTAAGCAAAAGGTTAATCTTTGTAATGTAACACAAAAAGTATATTCATTAGTTAGGGACAAAAACCCGTGGTTTATTCATTTATCCATCCAACTCTCTATTTATGCTCTTCTGAAATGCCAGGAACCATGATGTGTGTGAAAGATATGGAGGACAAGTAAGTCCCACACCACAGGTGGCTTAGTAGCTCAAGTGGAACATTGGTAGAAGGGTGAGCAGAGAACTAACTGATGGCTTTCAGAAAAACAGTATGATGAGAATGAAGGGCTATAGTGACATGTTTTTATCTGGTCTGTTTTTCTCTCCGATTTCCTGCTCTAGATCAGTGGTTCTCATCCTCACACAGGTGGGCTTTCAGCTATCCTGCATTTTAGATATTTACATTATGATTCATAATAGTAGCAAAATCACACTTATCAAGTGTCCATGAAATAATTTTACATTTGGGGTCACTACAACATGATGAAGTGAATTAGGAAACAGCATTAGGAAAGTTGAGAACAACTGCTGGAGATGAATCTAGGATAGAAGAGCAACACTGAGAATGGAGTTAAGAAATGTCCCACCTGGGGATCCATCCCATATTTAGCCACCAAATGCAGTCACTATTGCACATGCCAGCAAGATTTTGCTGAAAGGACCCTGATATAGCTGTCTTGAGTGAGACCAAGCCAGTGCCTGGCAAATACAGAAGTAGATGCTCACAGCTATCTATAGGATGGAACACAGGGCTCCCAATGGAGGAGCTAAGGAGCTGAAGGGGTCTGCAACCTTATAGGTGGAACAACAATATGAACTAACCAGTACACCCAGAGCTCTTGTCTGTAGTTGCATATATAGCAGAAGATGGCCTAGTCAGCCATCACTGGGAAGAAAGGCCCCTTGGTCTTGTAAACTTTATATGCCCCAGTACAGGGGAACCTCAGGGACTAGAAGTGGGAGTGGGTGGGTAGGGGAGCAGGGCAGAGGGAAGGGTATAGGGGACTTTCAGAATAGCATTTGAAATGTAAATGAAGAAAATATCTAATAAAAAATTGAAAAGAAAGAAAGAAAGAAAGAAAGAAAGAAAGAAAGAAAGAAAGAAAGCAAGAAAGAAAGGTCCCAGAAGCATTAAGCCAGGACACTTCTGCTGTAGAAAAGAACCATTTTGTAAGATGGATTTGTGGTGCCACTATGCAGAAGTTTACTGACTTAGCAAGAAAGTGGAAATACCTGGTCACACCTCCTCTCCCCTCTCAATATTGCCCATTTCCTGACTAAGTAGAGCTATTTGTTTATGCTCACCTGTTAAAATTTAACCTGGAAGAGCATCTGGAAACATCAGCAATTTTTGTACTGGCACAGAGTAGTCTGTGAGTGATGGCACTCACAGGTTGGGGTTGTCTTGACTATAGCTGAGCTTGAATTTGTCACAGGTGAATGGGCTCAATTAGCCAGCAAGAGAGAGAATGTTTCAATTATTTTTGTTTTTAAGGCAAACAAAACCAAAATATTTTCCTCATTAAATGAGCTAAAGGAGAGGTGACTTTGATGCACATGACAGTTTTTATTTCTGGCTTCACAAATCAGGGGACTGAAGCAAAGAAAAACATCATAGCAAAGTGACTTGAAACAAATTCAGTAGGGGGTGGGATGAGGGTGGGAGCAGGGATTCTCTAAAGAAACCAAGGAGGAATCAGTGTTCCATGGACATAATATGTGTTTAGCTTTCAAGGCTTCTACCCTTCCCCATCTGCAAAACACAAGAAAATCAAGAAGGAAGATCAGTGTGTGGATACTTCATTCCTCCTTTGAATAGGAAACAAAATACCCATGAAAGGAGTTACAGAGAAAAGATTAGAGCTAAGATGAAAGGATGGACCATACAGAGACTAACCCACCGGGGATCCATCCCATAATCAGTCACTAAACTCAGACGCTATTGCATAGGACAGCAAGTGTTTACTGAAGGGACCCTGATATAGCTGACTCCCATAGAAGTGGATGCTCACAGTCATCCATAAGAGGGAGCACGGGGCCCACATTGGAGAAGCTAGAGATAGAACCCCAGGAGCTGAAGGGGTCTGCAACCCTAGAAGAGGAACAACAATATGAACTAACCAGATCCCCCAGAACTCGTGTCTCTAGCTCCATATATAGCAGAAGATGGCCTGGTCAGCCATCATTGGGAGGAGAGGCCCCTTGGTACTGCAATCTTTATATGCCCCAATACAGGGGAACGCCAGTGCCAAGAAGTGGGAGTGGGTGGGCAAGGGAGCAGGGAGGGAAGAGGGGGGAGGGGGGAGGGGACTTTCAGGATAGCAATTGAAATGTAAATTAAGAAAAGATCTAATAAAAAA